>JARYGA010014131.1:0-25450 GCA_030545235.1 Helianthus tuberosus | reverse complement strand
TGTAAATAATGTAGTGACATCAAGTAAAGTATGATGCAGGTATATGCATGTATCAGAAATCAAGTAGCGGTTCATCAGTAATTTCAAACGAGCATAGTAATTAAGCAGTAATTAATTATTAATTAAGTCGTATGGATACCTGGTTTAGTGAGGGTTGTCACATTCTCCCCCCGTTAGAAAAATTTCGTCCCGAAATTTTAAGTTCTGCTTGTAGATGCAGGGTTCTTAGGAAATAAGTGGGGGTATTTCTCTTTCATCCGGTCCTCACGCTCCCAGGTGTATTCAGGACCATGTCTGGCATTCCAACGAACTTTGACGAGCTTGACACTGCTCCGGCGGCTCTTGTTTACTTTCCAATCCGTAACCTCAACCGCTTCTTCAACGAAATGGAGCGTGTCGTCAACATGAATCTCGTCGATGGGAATGGCAATGGTATCTTGAGTTGGACTTTTCTTCAGGTTGGATACATGAAATGTATCGTGAACAGAGTGGAGTTCAGTAGGTAAGTCCAGCTTGTATGCTACCAGTCCTATTCTTTCCAAAATTCTGAAAGGACCAATGTAGCGCGGATTTAACTTCCCACGCTTTCCGAAGCGTGCCACACCCTTCCAGGGTGAAACCTTCAATAAAACCATTTCTCCCACTTGGAATTCCAAGTGTTTCCGGTTTGGATCCGCATAGGCCTTCTGTCTGTGGCGAGCTACTTCGATGCGTTTTAGAATCTACGCAATCTTGTATGTCGTCTCTTGGACGATTTCGGGACCAGCAAGCTGCCTATCACCTGCGTCAGCCTAGCATAGGGGTGATCGGCACTTGCGTCCGTAAAGGGCTTCAAATGGCGCGACACCAATACTGGTGTGGTGGCTGTTGTTGTATGAAAATTCGACCAGAGGCAAATGCTTATCCCAGCTACCGCCCAAATCCATAACACACGCTCTCAGCATGTCTTCCAAAGTCTGTATCATTCGCTCGCTTTGACCGTCAGTTTGCAGATGAAACGCAGTGCTCAGATTCAGTTGTGAGCTAAAAGCTTCTTGGAAGGATTGCCATATCCTTGACACAAACCTTCCGTCTCTATCAGAGATGATCGAGAGAGGCACTCCATGACGTGCGACGATCTCTCTCATGTAAATTTCGGCCAACTTGCTCGTATTATCCTTCTCTCTGATAGGTAAGAAGTGTGCTTACTTCGTTAATCGATCCACTATTACCCAAATAGTGTCATGGCCTCTTGGCGTTCTTGGCAACTTTGTAATAAAATCCATTGAGATTTGTTCCCATTTCCACTTGGGGATCTCAAGTTGTTGCAGAAGTCCTAAAGGCTTCTGGTATTCCGATTTAACCTTAACGCATGTTAAACATTTGCTCACATAAACAGCAACATCGCCTTTCATCCTAGGCCACCAATAATAATCCTTGAGATCTTGGTACATCTTATCCGCTCCTGGATGGATAGAGTACCGCGATTTGTGAGCTTCATCAAAAATAACCTTCCTTAAACCACCAAACAGAGGAACCCAAATCCTTTTCTCAAAACATAACGTTCCTTCCTCGTTTGGTACCAGTAGCTTCTCCATCCCACGGAGATATTCTTCTTCAAGGTTTCCTTCCTTGAGAGCTTCTTTCTGCGCGGCACGAATGCGCAAGGAAAGATCGGTTTGGATAATCATTTCTAAAGCCCTAACCCTTATGGGCTTGTTCCTCTCCTTTCTACTTAGGGCATCGGCGACCACATTCGCCTTCCCTGGATGATACTTTATCTCGTAGTCGTAATCGTTCAGCAACTCAACCCATCGTCTTTGTCTCATATTCAACTCCTTCTGGTTGAATATGTGTTGTAGGCTCTTGTGATCTGTAAAAATTGTACACTTTGTACCATAAAGGTAGTGTCTCTAGATCTTTAATGCAAAACCACTACGCCAAGTTCCAAATCATGCGTGGTATAGTTCTTCTCATGTACCTTCAACTGACGTAATGCGTAAGCAATAACTTTCTGGCGTTGCATCAACACGCAACTCAATCCTTGACGCGAGGCGTCACAGTATACCACGAAATCGTCAGTACCTTCCGGTAGTGCTAGAATTGGCGCATTGCAGAGCTTATCCTTCAACAACTGAAATGCTTCTTCCTGTTTGATTCCCCAATCAAACTTCTTATCTTTCTGGGTGAGGAGTGTCAATGGTTGAGCGATCTTCGACAATTCCTCAATGAACCTTCGATAGTAGCCAGCCAAACCCAAGAATTGTCGAATCTCGGTTGGCGTCTTTGGCGTTTCCCAATTCTTGATCGCTTCGATCTTTGTGGGATCAACATGGATTCCATTTTCATTTACCACATGTCCAAGAAATTGGACTTCACTTAGCCAAAATTCGCACTTAGAGAATTTGGCATACTGCTGTTCTTTCTTCAGCAACTCCAAAATAGCTCTTAAATGTTGTTCGTGCTCAGCCTTTGTCCATGAATAAATCAAGGTGTCGTCGATAACACGATCACGAACTTGTCCAAGTACGGCTTGCAAACTCTATTCATCAAATCCATAAAAACTGCAGGTGCGTTTGTCAACCCAAACGGCATAACTAGGAACTCGTAGTGTCCATAACGAGTTCTGAAGGCTGTCCTCGGGATACTCTCCTCTTGTATCCTGAACTGATGGTATCCAGATCGCAAATCGATCTTTGAGTAAAAGCTTGAGCCTTGCAGTTGGTCAAACAGATCATCAATTCTTGGCAGAGGGTATCTATTCTTGATCGTCAGCTTGTTCAGCTCCCGGTAGTTGATGTTTATTTGAAAATCATCATCCTTCTTTCTGACGAGTAGAAATGGGGTTACCCCAAAAGGGAATTTTGGTCTGTTATCTTCCTTCTCTATCCATTGCTAAAACTTCTCTATCAATCCTTGCATCTCCGAAAATGTAAGTGGCTACGATGCATCGACTACGGGTGCAGTGCCTGGAATTAAATCGACACGGGATTCGACTAATCGTTGAGGAGACGATTCCGGCAAGTCTTCGAGGAAGACTTCGGGGTATTCTCCAATCACAGGGATATCTTCGAGTTTTGGTTCTTCGGCTTCTTTTTCCATGACATGAGCCAAGAATGCAACACATCCTTTGTGCGAAAATTTTTGTGTCTTCTTTGCCTGATAATCCGTAGGAGCGCATCATGCTCCATGAATCACAATCATTTCTCCGTTCGTCGTCGGGGCGCGGATGACAATCTCCGCCGGGTTGTTCGACAACCAATCCATCCCAATTATCACATCGAAGCTTCCGTTAGGCATGTTCTATCGAGAACTGGGTATCTAGGTTACTTACTACTAAAACAACTATATTTTCTTAAGCTAAAATTTGACAATACTGTCAAATAGAGCATAACATTGACTATTATGAGACGTACCGATATCCACGCTTGGACTCTATCCCCGCTGTTGAGCTTTCATCCACGTGCCTGAGTGTTCTTAGGGCAATACTTCCTGAAATGCCCCACATCACCGCAATTAAAACATGCTTGGCCACAGCCTTGATCGTCACCATCCCTGCCTTGATAGTTGTTGTCGTCGTTATTTCCTCCGCGATTTCCGCTACCATCTTGACCTCTATTTCCATGTTTAGTACCTTGCCGACACATTTCCTTGACATGTCCCACCTTGCCACAGTTACCACATTTTCCATATCTACACCGCCCGTTATGGTGACGTCGACAGTTGTCGCACTTTGGTAGGATACCCGTGTACTCTTTTCTCTTTTTGGCCTTGTCGTCGCTACTCGACTGGGTACCCTGTTTGAAATTCGCCAACTTCCTCTTGTTGTCCCCAGATGACTCTACATGAGTCTCCTTCTCCTCCTCAGAGGTTGAAAATGTGTTCATCCTGATTGCCTCTTCCGTCAGGGCTACACTTAGATTGATGGCCTCAGTGATTGTTGCAGGCTTTGATGTCATTACCATGCTCATGATTTGGGGTGCCAATCCCCAAATGAAACACTCAATCCTCTTAAACTCCGGATCTACCATGTAAGGAACGATACGCGATAGAACTTGGAACTTCTCCACATACTCAGCTATTTTTGGACCTTCCATCTTCAAGTTCCAGAACTCAGTTTCTACCTTCTGGCTTTCTGTTCTCGAACAGTACTTTTTATGCATTAGCTCTTTCAGCTCATCCCATGATAGAGCATACGCGGCAACCTTGCCCATTGTCTGAACCTGAAGTTTCCACCATGACAGAGCCCCATCTCGGAACAGCCCGGAAATGTACGTGACCTGATCTCTTGGGGCGCATTTTCTCGCACGCAAAACAGTGTCCATCTTCTCAATCCAGCGTACGAAGGCTACGGCACCCCCAGTGCCGTCGAAATGTAGGGGCTGGCAGCCTAAGAACTGCTTGTAGGTGCAGCCGTTGGGTGGGTTATTTCCTGAGGTACCTCCGTTGCGCTCGGAGTGATGGGCCTCGTATTATGCGATGGCTGCAGCAATGATTCCCTGAAGTTCCGCCTCGTTGGTGGGTATGCGTACATCCCGTCTTGGAGGCATCTTCTAAATGATGATCATATGGGTCAGGTCATAGTAAGTAAAGTGTACGTAAGTATACAACAACATCAACACATAACATATCATGTTGTAAATAAATCAATCACATAACATCTCATGTTATAAATCAATCACCCATATTGATAGCCTCTGCAATGGTTGAGGGCTTCGAGGTAGTAACCATACCCCTGATCTGTGTCCAAATGAATTGTTCAATCCTTTTGAACTCCGGTTTGAATAAGTAGGGGATGACCCTAGACAAGTCGTGAGATTGCTGGATGTATTCAGGAATCTCTAGTCCGTCCATTTTCAATTCCGGAACTCTAACTCACGCTTCTGGTTTCCAGCCCTAGAATTGTATTTCTTCTCCATCATTCCTTTGAGCTCGTCCCAGCTCAGTGCATTAGCAGTACCTTGTACCAAGGGTCTGAACCTGGAGGTTCCATTATGAGAGTGTGCCATCTAGAAATAACCCCGAGATATAGGTAACACTCTGTTGGGGCGAACAGTTACTCATTCTTAGAATGGAGTCGGTCTTTTCGGACCAACGAACAAATGCCACGACGCCTCCTGTTTCTTCAAGGTTTAAAGACTTGCAGTTCAGGGACTGCTTATAGGTGCAGCCAGTTGGGGGGGGGTTGTTCCCAGTGGTGCCATTACTGTGCTTAGAGCGGAGGGCTTCATGTCGTGCATCTGCCTGTGAGATGCGTCCTTGCAGCTCGGCTTCTGTCCTTGGCAACGTACTGGTGTTTGTGACACGCCTGGGTGGCATTCTCTTCTGTCGAAGTGGCATGAAGCGGGGTTGACAACGTTTCAGTTGTCTAGGAGATATATAGCCTCATAAGCCATCATGTAATCACCCAATTTCACTCGTAAATATACTCAATGTATGAGTGGGGAAATAAATTTCTGAGCCTTCACATAGGCTTGCCAAATTGGCTTATTGCTTGTAATAGAATGAACTCGAGGCTACATCACCTTGGTCATTCGTGTTTAAGTTATTTCCTGCTACATTGGTTTTCATTAGCTTGACCCGCAGAGTCAACCAGGATTTCTGTGCACTACAAGTCGTTATTACGTGGGCCCCCGTAATAATAAATTGTCTTGCACAGTTACCCCAAATTTTCTCTCGTCCAAGCAGATGATCAATCAAGGAGCAATAGCAGGTGCATCGGCATGAACAGGGTCATGCTCCAATGCGGGGTCAGGAGTAACGCCTGGCTCAGGGGCCACAGTCGGCTCCGGATCAACAAACTCCATCTCAAAATCAGCTGGATCGACAAACATAGGGTCGACAGGGGCTACAGGATCCTCCAAGGGCTGGTCTAAGTGTATGAACTCAATGTCATGGATCTGGATCAAAACCAGGTGGAAAAACTGAATCGTCCTCAATATCGCGATCAAACTCAAAGCTGTGTGCGGAAACTGGTGCAGCTGATGACGCCATATCAGGGTCGGCGTCATGTGAGTAGTGCTGCACTCCTTGTATATGTAAAGATGCGGACGCCACAGGCTCAAATGAGTCTGGGACAGGCGAATGGGCACGAGCCTCCTCTGCAGGAGCGTCAGCAAGCAGTAGGCTATCACCAGCAACAATAGGGCCTCGCCCTCAAGTGGGTCCTCCTCTATTAGATCGACATCGTCGTCAGAGACAACGTCGGGAGGGGGCATATCAACAACGGGATAAGCGGAAAGGGGCACAGGAGCAGGGATCACCGCGAGTGGCAAATCCCCAACAAGATGGCCATCAGCAGGCTCTGCTACGACATTAGGCAGTGCAAAAGGCTGAAAGTCATCCTCATCTGTGCTGGTCGTATCGGAAGTGTACACCTCGTGCTCCGATGAAACTATGTCGCCTGAGACTATGGTCGTGGGATCTGTAGTGTCCGACTCTCCAGTGTCTGATGAAGGCATGACTTTTTGTAACACAGACACACATACGTACAACAATCAATCATATAATCATATAAGCACATTAGTCAAATAAGCAATCAAATAATTCTCCTAGTCCCACTAGCCTCCCAGCCTCCCAGACTGATCTTCCTAGTCTCACTAGCCTCCCAGCCTCTCAGACTGCTCTTCCTAGTCCCACTAGCCAATTCTCCCAGCCTCCCAGACTGCTCTTCCTAGTCCCACTAGCCAATTCTCCCAGCCTCCCAGACTGCTCTTCCTAGTCCCACTAGCCAACTACCTCGGTTTCCCAGACCGAGCCTCGGCCTCCCAGACTGAGCCTCAGTCTCCCAGACTGAGCCTATAAATAATAAATAAAATGTGCTCAACATTTGTTTGTAAAAACGTTTTGGATCTGGACTTAAGTGGTATGCAATGTAAAAATGTTTTCGTGAGAGCCCTAGTGATCATAGTCTAGACTCGAGAAAGAATCCTAGTTCGCTATGATCAGAGCTCTGATACCAAGCTGTCACACCCTGGCTTTGCGGAAGCGTGGTTAATTTGGTGTGACTTCTTAATACCATAGCTTAACCATAACAAAGCTATATGAAATAAAACCATGCAAGATCATCCATTTAATTAAGTTTTAAAAACCAAATACAACAACATTGTCTTAACAATCACAAACATCAACATGACATAAACACAGTTTAAGGACTGTGACTTGTCCAGGAAAGAGTCACATTCCCCAAACCCGGATGACCTCGTAACTAGTGCAGCGGGAAAACGTGTCATACCGCGCCAGATCCTTTAATTCCCTGAAATACATGTAAGTTGAAAAATCAACAATAATGTTGAGCGAGTTCATGTGTTTAGTATGTGCGCGCGAATAAACCTTTATAATCATTGTAAGTATGAATGTTTTGTAAACTCTGGTATGAAAGCAAATAAGGAAACATATCAGTTAATGTGTAACCACATGGTCCAACCTGCGGGCGCATGGGAGGGGATAGGACAAGGTCACCACATGGTCCAACCTGCGGGCGCATGGGTGGTGTTACGACAAGATCACCACATGGTCCAACCTGCGGGCGCATGGGTGGTGTTAAGACAAGGTCACCACATGGTCCAACCTTAGGGCGCATGGGTGGGGTTTGTTATGCTCAAATAGGCCTATCACTTGTATCCCTCGATCGTACTACGAGGACTAATGTTCTTAAGGTTTCACCTACCCAATCACATAACCTAACAGTTCCTTCCTTAGCTGACCATACCATGTAAGAAACATTCGTAATCATAGTAACATGTATTTCACCACCGAAGTTATAAAACTGAAAACAGTTAAGAGAAAAGGGGGGGACATGAACTCACAGTGGTGCGTCTCTACCAAGTATGCCTCCAAATCAATCAGCTGTATGACGACCTACACGTACTAACTCTATTAGACGGACGGCCGTGCCTTAGCTTTATGGTTTAAGTTTTTGGGAAATAGTTAGGCAACTATTTCGTGTTTACATTCTGTATATACTTGGTAGTCATTTTTCCTTCCCAAGGATGGGGGAATTAATACATGTGTGTTCGTATAATTTCGAAATATATTATTAAGTCTCACTTAAAATATATTTTATTTCCAACTTCAAAATATAAATATTCTTCCCAAAAATATTATACTTTAATACATGTGATTTTCCCAAAATAATACTTAGTAATATTATTTTTACCCTAAAAATAATATTTACGTAGTTCACAAAATAATCATAAACACTTATACAAGTGATGTTGTGAAAAATATATACTAAATATATATATATGTATCACGTTTTATTTTGTGAAATCCCACCTCCGGTATTTTGTAAATAAGTCGTGGCGAAATCTATAATTTGAAAACAAGTCAAAACGTATTTCTAACACTTATATTGAAAATATTTGTAAGTGTTAGGTTTTTGGAAAAATTTCGCCAGAGTTTCCTCTGTAACTGGAGGTGGCCACGCTTTCAAGCGTATCATTTTCTTTTATAAACCAAATCAACAATTTCCTTATTTAATCAAAACCATGTCCAAAACAACAAACTAGTAAATAAATATGTATATCGCATAAATTACATGAACTTGTAGTTTTTCCAAAGATATGTAGTAAATCTCATTTCTTTTAGTGGATCTTTGTATAAACCAATCCGGTTTCGTAAAAACCTCGTTTTTAGGGAAGTTCCGTTTTTACAACTTCTCGTCATCTTTTACAAAAATAGTTATTTTTTTTTTGTCGAAACTTTGTGTTACACAAGTGTCTACACACTTGTGTGTTCTGAAAATCCTTCTTGTTAGTGTAAGATCCGTATTTTAGAAAACATGATTTCTTTGACGCTCGGTCCTTTGAAAATACCGCTTGTAGATCCGTAGATCTACTAGTTTTAAACACTATTTCACAAGTAAAATCACTTTTACACAAGTTCATGATTCGTGTGTGGTAGAGTTTCATCATTTAACCTTTGTTACTTCCCAAAACAACCTTATGTCATAATCCAAGGTCATGACCAACCCGGGTTAAATGATGATCCGAGCTACCACAACATAGATCGGGTCCAAATAATCACACAAATCAATTACTACATGATTTACACAACATATGAGCTTTTAACCAACGTTTTTAGTGTTTTTAGTAGACTTTTAAGCTTCAACTTGTATGTTCATAACTTTTAACCGTTACAAATCATATTAACCACTTAAAAATAGTTCGAGAAGGTGATTTAAGCAACTTACTACTAGCTCGAGGCTTGGGAAGAAACTAGTCGAAAAACGGGTGGTTAAAAGCAACGTAGAGAGGTCCTTGGCAATCCGCAAGCACCGGGCTTCCTCGTATGAGACCCTTCACACTTGTATATAAGTAGAATGCCTTGAAAAAAAAAATGAAAGTGATGTTGGGTGGAGCTTGGTGGTCGGCCGAATGTATCAGTGAGAGGGGAGAGAGAGTTCACTTTTTTTTTGTGTTAAGGTTGCAAGTGAAAGTCTAATTCACCAACCATTCTTATAGACCATATTATATAATTGTCCATGGTGTAAAATGTTTAGTGAATACTAGACAAAACAAATTAAATAATTATAAATCGTAAGGGTGGTGCCCCCCAAATGGGACAATCGGTTATGGGGGGATAATTGGTTCATTTCTAACTAGAAAAGTTAGTGCTAGTATTTAGTTTATTAGGTAATTAAAGTAGGGTATTATGTGTGTAGTAATTATAGCGGGTGTTAGGGTATTCGGGGACCCTAACTAGCTCAGAAAAAAGAAAATAGTGTCATTGACAATATTTTTATGCCCCGGGTTAAGTCCGGTTGTACGGTTGGATATTACTCCGTTAAAGCGCTAAATAATTATTTAAAGTGTGGTAAATTTTTTCTTTAGTGACACCATTTATTCCCGACATTTTGGAAAGTGTCTAGTAATATTTTTCCAACTTTTTGCACTTTACTAGTTTAGGTAAATGCTGAATTTTTATATTAAAGTGCTGAATTTTTGTACTCAGGGTACGTTTTAGGCACATCCGGTCACTATAATTATCACCTAGTGACGCAGTTCAACAACCCTTGTATCCCTACACTCACCACTAGTGTAGCAAAATATTTCTGGCTCATACAGGCCTTAGAGGCAGTGTCTGCCTGATGCTGGCTTTATCAGCATGTTCAATAGGTTGTCCGTTTATAGTGCTACTGTGCTTTTTGTGCATCATGTTTGTCACTAAGGTTCAGCATGTAAATAATGTAGTGACAGCAAGTAAAGTATGATGCAGGTATATGCATGTATCAGAAATCAAGTAGCAGTTCATCAGTAATTTCAAACGAGCACAGTAATTAAGCAGTAATTAATTATTAATTAAGTCATACGGATACTTGGTTTAGTGAGGGTTGTCACATGATTGTACCAGAACCACATCAACTTGGATTCACATCTGGAATCCCAACCTCGAACCAGTAAGGAGGTAACACTTTTAATTCATCTCACAATACTAACCATGGTCTTGTGCAGGAACCAGGGATCAACCAAGCTATGGCAAGGGAGTTGCAAAAACTCAAAGATATGATATACAGTGTCCCATGAGTGCTTAAACCCATTCCAGAGATTCCGGATGGGAGTCAAAAGGTGTCCCGCTTTGCACCACCCATCTGTAATTCAGAGATACCAAAGAGATTTCAAACACCAAATATGAAGCTCTATGATGGTACAACTGATCCAGAAGAGCACGTAGCACAATACAGGGAGAGAATGGAGATCAATCCCATTCCTGAAAGGTTAAAGGACGCTTGTCTTTGCAAGGGTTTCGGATCCACATTAACTGGATCAGCTCTGAAATGGCTGCTAAGTCTTCCTCCTAATTTAATTACTTCATTTTCTAATTTGTTTAACTTGTTCAACAATCAATTTTCATGTAGTAGGAGATTTTAACGGTTAACTAGTGATTTATATAGGGTCACCCAAGGTCATAATGAATCATTAAGAGATTACATAATGAAATTCGGTAGAGAATCCTTAGAAATTCCTAACTTGGATATTGCTACAGCTGTTGAAGCTTTTCAAATGGGTTTACTTAAGGATTCACAATTCTATGATGATCTTGTTATGACACCTTGTAGGAATCTAGATGAGGTAAGGAACAGGGCCCTTAGATTCATCCGTTTAGAGGATGACAAAAGGATCCATGAGAGGCTATCAGGATCCACAAAGAAAGACAAACAAGGATCATATTTCAGGAATAATAAATCCAAATCATATACTAAGTCTGACAATTAGAATGTGCATGCTGTGGAACAAGAGGAAGATGATGAGGATTATCCTCCTATCTCTAAATATTGTTTTGCTGCTGATAATAGTGAACTAATCCTTGCTATGCGGAATTTAGGTGATAAAGCTAGATGCCCGAGGAAGAGTGACAAGCCAGCTGCAACCAAAGAGAAATCAAAGTGGTGTGCTTATAATGAAGACTTTGGGCGTCTCACAGATGAATGCATATCACTAAGGAAGGAGATTGGCTACCTTTTGAGCAAAGGATATTTGAAGGAGTTACTCGGAAGGAAGAAATCGAGAATCCAGGATTCTGAGGAAATTCCTGAAAAGGCTCCTCCTCCACCAGCTGATGCTCAAATTATGCATTACATCTCCGGTGGCTCTGATATCTGTGGTACTTCATTTTCGGCAGCTAAGAGGAATGTAAAGGAGACACAAATGGAGAATGGGAACAGACATGTTCGAACTTCCATCCTTACCACAGAGAAAATCATATCCTTTAATGAGGATGACCGTGTGGATACACAGGATCCTCATCCCGATGGTCTAGTTATTACTTTATTTATCTCTAACCATTTTGTTCGCAAGATTCTCATCGATGGGAGAAGCTCAGTGAACATCATCCAGTTAGATGTCCTCAAAATAATGAACATTCCTGAATCCGATATCATTCCAAGATCATCTGTCCTTGTGGGATTCAGTGGAGAGACCAAGAATACATTGGGGGACTTCAAACTTCCTATTCATATAGAGGGAGTGAATTTTCAAAAATTTTGTGTCATTGTTTGCTTATCTTGCTGTAATGTTATCCTTGGCAGGCCATGGATAAACGATATGAAAGCAGTCCCCTCAACATATCATCAGTGTGTGAAATTCTCTACTCCATGGGGTGTGGTGAAAATAGAAAGTGATCAGCAAGAGGCCAAGAATTGTTATACTTCATCAATGAAACCAGCCTCAAGACCTAGGGAGGTATAGCAATTAAAGTATCCTCCAAGGGATGTCTTGGAGGCAAGAGAGCAAGACATCAAGAATGTTCCGATGAACACTGAGGATCCTGAATCCAAGATTTTTATAGGATCCAGGATCCTTGACACTATCGAGCAGGATTTAATATCCTTCTTGAAAAGAAGAAAAACTACCTTTGCTTGGAAACATGAAGACATGACAGGTATTTATAAGGATGTTATTACTCACAAAATTTGTATTGATAGGTCCTTCATGCCAATACATCAGAAAAGGAGGAAGTTTGCACTTAAAAGAAATGCCATTATCCAAGAAGAGGTAGACAAATTGCTCAAGGCAGGTATGATTAGAGAGGTAAAGTATCCAAGATGGTTAGCCAATGTGGTAGTTGTTCAGAAAAAGAATGGAAAGTTGAGGGTATGCGTTGACTTTACTGATTTAAACAAAGCATGTCCCAAGGATCCTTTCCCTTTACCCCACATTGACTCCATGGTGGATGCTACAGCGGGTCATGAGTTGTTAACTTTTATGGATGCTTCATCTGGGTTTCAACAAATTCAGATGGAACCATCTGATGAAGAGGATACAACTTTTATGATCCCACTGGTATATAGTGTTATATTGCTATGCCCTTTGGACTAAGAAATGCAGGTGCTACATACCAAAGGCTAGTGAATATGATGTTTAAAGAACATATTGGACACACAATGGAAGTCTATGACGACATGGTGGTTAAGTCCAAAAGAGTTGAGGATCACCTTAAGGATTTGGAAGAAGCATTTGTTATCCTTGATAGATACAACATGAAATTGAATCCTTCCAAATGCCATTTTGGAGTAAAGGCTGGTAAATTCTTAGGTTACATGGTGACAAAAAGGGGAATAGAGGCAAGTTCAGAGCAAATCGAGGCCATTGTGAATATCTAATCTCCTTCCAATGCTAAGGTTGTGCAAAGGTTGACAGGGAGAATCGCAGTGTTGAACAAATTTGTGACACTTGTGTCACTACAACCATCATACAAATACCATACCAATGAAATATTGTACTTAATACTTGGGATTTGTATAAGTGTGTGTAACATTTGCACATGCCAATTCTTGTTCGATTTCGAGCTCTAAATCGCTTTCTAGAAAGTTATACGCGAACTGATTTGTAAACGTAATCAGTTTAACGCGAAAAACACTCTGGAATAGTGACATAGGCTTAACATACCTTAAACAACCTTTACATAACTTAGAAATAAGTTTTGGATGGTTTGGTGTGTTGAAATCAAGTTTATTCGCTTACAGGGACTAATTTCGACAAACTGTGAAAGAATGCCGATTCGTACTGTAACGAACATTCCAGAACCTGATCATAAGTTAAACACACCCTAAATATCCTTTACATAGCTTAGAAATAGGCTTTGAGGGGTTCGGTGTGCTAAAATAAACTTCATTGATCAATAGGGACTAAAAGCGTCAAAAAGTGCGAAAGAATGCCGATTCGTACTGTAACGAACATTCCGGAACCTGATCATAAGTTTGCATTTTCGCCCATATCTTACGTTCTGAATATAGTCGGACATCCAAAAATTTATGTTATCATTAAAATATTTTATTTTAGTGATTGGCATGATAAAATTTCATTCGTCGCGTATTTTGGATCGTTTTTGCGGACGTTACGATTTCCATCGTAATTACCCGAACAACGCAACCGTATGACCAAACGAACCGACATCCGATATATTTTGGATCATATTTTAAGTTCCCTAATACGTTAACTTCATTTTGGAGCCTTGAAATGGGGTTAACAGGGCTTAAAAGTGCCAAAAATCAAGTTTTGGTCATGTAGGGACCAAAACTGCCATTCTGCCAAAGAATAGGTCGCGGGCCGCGTAAGAGAGGGCCTCCTCTCTCGCGGGCGCAACAGGCTTCAGCACAGAAACTCCATTTTCAGCTATTTGGTCGAATTTCATGGGCTTTTATGTAAAATTCTCAATACCTTGGGCTGATATTGATTGTTTTTCATGTCCCATGGTATTAGAAAACCTTGTGCCCACTTGGAAGGCCAAGATCGAAGCTCGTTTATCGATGAACAATCCTAACGGTTTACCGAAATCTATAAATACCCACTTCCATTTCACTTGTTCCTTGTGACAACTGTCACTTTTCCGTACATTCCGTACACAAATTGAACTGTAATATGTGCCTGATCTAGCTTACAAGACAAATGATATTGTTATTACTGTTATATACATACAATGGCATTTCATGTTGCAAGACTTTTATCATTACTACATGCAACACGATATAGTTCTAATAATGCACAGAACTGAATTGACACCATTATCAGACAAACTAAAAGCACTGGCGGGAGTTCAGTACATAGACAGACAGTGTTTTGAGGCCCCAATGAGCCAGAGACTACGTACTACACTAGTATATTGTTTAGGGAAGTAAGGACCACAAAACTACTTTTCTAGGTGATAGATAAAGTGCCGGAAAGTGCCTAAAACCCACATAAAGTGCAGAATTCTGCATAAATCAGCAAAATTCAGCATTTTAACAAGTTTATTACTTGCAAAAATATGACTAAATGGTCCTGAATGCTTTCCTAAGTGTCGGGAATTAAAAGTGTCACAAAGGGGTACATAAGGAGCACTAAACGGAATAGTTTGACACTTTAACGAACCTGTATCTAACCAAACAACCGTACATTACCTGAAACACCAAAATAATACCAGAAGCATTGTTTTAATGTTTCTGAGCTAGTTATGATCCCCGAACACCCTAACACCCACTAAAAATATCAAGTAACTAACACTTATAACAAATACTTGGATTTGGACCTTTAATCTAACTAGATGGTTGGAAGTTACAATTAGACCCCCCCCCCCCATATAAGTGGACGGTCACTTATGTGGCCCCCACCTCCAAAATCTTACAAGATTTCCCATAATCTTCATTTGATCCTAAATGATATGCAAGAGATTGTGTTAAGTACTTAATAGACATAAGAACCATTGGGTAAAAGCTTAACATGGATTATAAGTTATAACCTCAAGATCACAACCTCACTCATCTTTCACTCACACCACTCTCTCCTTCTCACTCTCCCTTCTTCGGCTGAGAACAACCAAAACAACATCATCATCATTCATCTCACTCCCATCCATTCTAAGTTCATTACATGATGCAAGGAGGTGTTTAAGAAGGTTTGGTAGTCTTGGATCTTGAAGGACCTTTCTTACTTGCTTTTATCCATCATCTTTGTCACCTTCATCTTCAAGAGTTCATCCCTAGCCATAGAGCTAGTAGTAAGGCCCTTGTAACACTTTGTTACTTCTAATTTTGATTGGTTAAAAGATGTTATACATTGATGATCATGAAGAACACTAAAGAACCTAATCAGGAAACTTGAACATAAGCTTAACATATGATGAAACCTTGATGAAACTATGTTGTTTAGTGTATGTATGATACTTGATTGTTATATCCTTGAGATTATGATGTTGATCATCATAAGGAGTTTGATAGATTGTTATAAAACACATGATCTAGCAAGTGAGAGGATGATTATGTGACAAAACAAGATGACCATCCTCATATATAAGCATGAACTTGAAGAATAAAATGATTTCTAGAAAAATAATAATCAAAGTGAGTTAATAATCTTATGGATCTAAGAATAATGAATGGTTTTCCAAAGGGACCAAGTTCAAAATATGATTTTTAGAAGATCTTGGTTCTTACTTAAACACACACTATTTTTAGTGGTAAAACAAGTGTATAAACACTTGTGAAACAACAAGATGACATAAGGAAATGTTTTTGTAAAATATGTTTACAAGTTGTAAACACCTAAATTTACCAAGAATGAGATTTCTAAAGAAATAAAAACACTTTAAAGAGTAACTAAGTCTAATAAACTCACTACCAAGTTACTACAAGTTTTTATGAAAACTCAAGTTCATGATCATTATGTAGATAACTTTGTTTTAGCACTTGGTAAGTGTAGATTGATTGTTGATTGCTTGTGATGATTTTGAAAAGAAAATGATATGCTTTGATAGCATGGACACCTCCATTTTTAGGGGAAACTATGGCAAAATTTTCTAAAAATACAAACACTTAGAAAAATATTTTCTAAACAAATATATACAAGTATGTTTAAACTATGGTTTTCAATATAAACTTTGCCACGGATTTTGTTACAACAATACAAATATTGGAGGTTAGTTTTTGTAAATAAAAATAACTAAATATGTATTTGAAAGATATATATTCAGAAGACACATTGTGTGTGATTATTTGTATACTTTGTGTATTAGTTATATTATTTTGGGATTTAAAGTAATATAACTTAACAAAATACCAAGAATTTACAATCCAAAATGATACCAAAAAAATCACAAGGAATAAATATATAAGTTACACACAGAATATTGCGAAACCAAAGGCGAGAACGTAACTTATGAAATATTCCGGAGAAAACCGTTATAAATATATTTTTGGTAAATATTATTTTGGATACAAGAAATGAAAATATGATTTTTGTAAATATTACAAAGTTGTATCATATTTTTGACAAGAAGAATATATATTATTTTTGGAAGTAAAAATATATTTAGAAGATATATGATTTTTGGGAAAAATATATATTTTCTTGAAATACATTATTTTTGGACAAAATAAGTTTATATATATTTTATAAGATAAGACTTGAAAATATATTGTTTCGGAACTACAAATACAAGAATACGTAAATACATGTAATTTTGGAATACTCCCATCCTTGGGAAGGAAATACGAAAACAGATACTTGAGAAGTACTATTACAAAATATTGCTTAACAATTATTCTAAAATTAAATATAATTCAAAGTTAAAATAATTATTATTTTAACAAGTAATTATAACTTGGGATAATATTGAAGACATGGAAGAAACGCAACTAAAAAACGTGAATACTAAGGCAAGGCACGACCCTTTTGTCTAATAGACCTTAGTACATTGTAGGTAGTCGTGTTTGCTGACGAACTTTGAGTTACGAGTACCGAAGACGCAAAACAGTGAGTTCATACTCCCCCTTTTCTCTTAACTGTTTTTGGTTTTATAACTCTCGGTGGTGCAATACATGTTACGAAAGCTTAAATGGTAGGAAATGACTATGAAATGCACTACTAGATCAGGTGAGCATAGACTAAATATTGAAATGCCATTAACTCTTAATTAGGGACGAAGGTTAGATCTAACCGGTACGGCCGAACCCCACTCATGGTACTTGTGACCACTTGAGTGCTTCGGTGTCCCAGTCGAGGGAAATCGACATAGTCGAGGGAAATTGACATAGTCAAGGTAAATTGACACAGTCGAAGGGAAATTCGACATAGTCGAGGGAAATCGACATATTCAAGGGAAATCGACAAGGGTATAAGCCTACTCATTCCGAGTACTCCCTATGTCCTCACATGCTTTAATGTCCTTGTAAAACATTCATGTGGTATGTGAATACACGCTTTTCATACCTGTTTTCAAAGGAGTCACTCAACGGTTTACAACTTTACCAGTACTCACACAAAACGCATGAACTCGCTCAACTTTTGTTGATGTTTTCCAAAATTACATGTATTTCAGGTAACAGACTGGATCTTGGGCGCGGGTGTGATTTCTAGAAGTAAATTTCAAGTTTAGATGTCATCCACTTTTGTTGAATTGTATCTTAGTCGAAGGTTGTGTTATTCGAAACTTAAATAACTGGTATTTGTAATACATTTACTTAATGAATGGATGAACATCGTTTTGATCATGTAAGTTTTTTATTATGATTGAATTCAATGATATTAAACCAGTCACACAGCATACGCTTCCGCAAAAGTCAGGGTGTTACATTCCTCACACATGATCTGAATATTCTCTAAGTTGAAGCTCAAAGCTTCATACCTGAGAATTTATAGATCATACCTTCATAGCTTGGACCTCTTGTAAGTAATCTTTCGTGCTTTTATGCGTTTTAAGCACGAAAGTCAAACTATGTTTGACTTTCTGGTTTGACCAGCAATGGTCAACATGAAGTTCATTTGAACTTCGCAACGTGAGCGTAATCACGATGGTCAAAGTCCCTTGTGACTATACCTACTGATTACCATGTTATTTAGGCATAGTGACGAGTCATAGTTTTGGTCAAAATGCATGTTTATGTGTATTTTGCAACCAAACTATTCTTGGGTATCAAAACCCTTTGTTTTGATATCAAACTTGTTTTCTAACTTAGGTAAGCATGTTTTAACATGTTTAGCTCGTCACTTTTAGTTTAGTGCTTGTATAGAGTCGTAAGTCAAGCGGTCTAAACAACCGCTTTGACTTTCGAACTAGACGTGTTTGGTCGATCATTAGGATCCGACCAAGCGTATTATGTGACCATAGTTGCATAGGGAATAACCTTCTGAGGTTATACCTTATGGTCACATCGTTTAAGTAGTTGTATGATAGGTAGTTTATATGCCTTAGGTAAATGACCAAAATGCCCTTTTTACGCATAAATTCATTTTAAGCATATGTAACCTAAATTTTTACATCTAAACTTATTAGGCAACATTATTAGACATGTTAAGGCATATAATACTTTTCATAGGACTAGTTAGGCGGTCCGAACGCATTTTTACACGAACGACACGTTAAAGTAGCGTAAGCTACCTAAACGAGTCGTAATGGGTCGTAAGCATTTAGGATAGGTTCTGTTTTAGTATGTTGGCTTTGTTAAACCATATTACATGAGTTCCCATACTCATCTGGTTTACGAAACCTCATTCTATCCGATGTTCCGATTTAGGTACGGTTTATTTACTTAGTTACCTATATTAGGTGCCGTTTGATTCCGTGATCCCTCTAGCTTTGCTCGGTTGTTATTCAAGACTTCTAGGCAATCTCAAGTGAGTACATAGTCCCCTCTTTTACTGTTTTCAAATGTTTTGGGGTGAAACATGTGTACCTATTTGTTATTTTCATGATTTCAAAGTATAAATTGATTATACATGCTAGTACTTATCTTTTGACAAACTAAATGATTATCTAAAGTTTAAACACTAATTTTTCAAAGATTATAAAAATTGTTGGATTGTACTTATTTTATACATTCACCAAACTGATTGGTAGTATGATATAGCGCTATAGGACTATACACCCCATTCCTGTTGTATGGAATGTCATAAACCAAATTTTATCCAAATAGAAGTTACCTTTGTGGTATTTCTATAGTCTCTATGGTGTAGTTTGATACACTAAGGTTTGAATGAATTCTAAATCACATTTTCTTTTGTATATTTTGATATACTTCCAAAGTATAGTTTGATATGCTCCCATATGTGATATTATTTACCAAAGTTTAATTTGATATACTATGTACAAATCCAACATATATTTTAATATATTACCGACCTTATTAATTACTAAAACATAGTTGATATGTTATTTACAAAACCAAAGCATAGTTTTGATATATTATTTACAAAACCAAAGCATAGTTTTGATATGTTATTTACAAAACCAAAGCATAGTTTTGATATGTTATTTACAAAACCAAAGCATAGTTTGATATGTTATTTACAAACACCCAAAGTATAAAATAATATACTATCGATATTTTCATTCTTAAAACAAAGTATATTTATGATGTACTACCGAAAACTATTATTTTAACAACTAAAGTATATTTGATATACTATTTGTTTATCTATTTTGGAACTAAAATATATTTTAATATATTACTTAACCGACTTTCTTAAAACCAAGGTATATTTTTATATGTACTACAAACCTTTTTATAAAAACATTGTTTTACAAACAACACATTTTATACAAACTCATTTTACTTGGTTATATATTTGTCTATGCATTATTCTGTTATATCATCTGATTTCTTATCAATTTTAGTATGATTTATAAAAGAAAACATTTTAAGGTTCATGACTATTTTTGATTAAACATTTTTTTTCTCTAAACATACAAGTCATGAATCCTATTCAAATAAAACCTATGTATCGCACAGGCATTTTTATGCTGACGTACCTATTTTTACATATGTTTCAGGTGCTATTATGTGATGATTGTTGATGCATGTTATACATAGGATGGATTCGTGCCTTAGCGACTTTAAAACTTGAGAGACAATATTTGTATTTATCTAATTTGTAATAAAACAATGAGTTCAATAATTCAATAAAATGAAATTATTTAATCCATGGTTGTGAAACAATGATTATGTTACGACACTCCCCGACGTTTCCGCCACGATTTGTTGTTTTACGTGGTCGCGGTGTGACAAGATTCATCTCAAAATCATCAGAGAAATGCAAAGAGTTCTATGACATCCTGAGAAAGAATAAGAAGTTTGAATGGACTAAAAAGCATGAGAATGCCCTCAAAGCCCTCAAGGATTACTTATCCTCAGCTCTAACTCTAATGAAACCCGAAAATGGGGAAACATTATCCTTATATCTAGTTGTTTCCACTAAAGCAGTAAGTGCGGTCCTAGTTAAGGATCATGAAGGTTCTCAACATCCGGTATACTATGTAAGTAAAAGTCTACTTGATGCTGAGTCCAGGTATTCTCATTTAGAGAAATTTATTCTTGCTTTAATCATGGCATCTACTAAATTACGTAATTATTTTGAAACTTATTCTATTATTGTCAAAACTAACTTTCCTATCAAGAATGTTCTCAGGAAACCTGAAATCTCAGGGAGGATGGCAAAATGGGTAGTCAAGCTTAGTGCATATGATATTAAATATGAACCAAGAACTGCCATCAAATCCCAAACCTTAGCTGACTTTGTGGCTGATTTCAGTAGTGATCTACAAAGGGAAGCTGAATTGGAAGTTCAACAACTTGAATATACTAAGGATCCTTGGATACTCTTCACAGATGGAGCTTCAAATGTCAAGGGAACTGGACTAGGCATACTACTATAATCGCCACATGGGGACATTATACCCCAATCAATTGCTTGTTAGTTTCAAACCACTAATAATGAGGCTAAGTATGAGGCCTTAATAACAGGTTTGCAATTAGCCAATCATATGAGGTTCAGGTATCTTGAGGTACATGTAGATTCTTTGTTAATTACTAACCATTATAATGGTTCTTATGCTGTAAAAGGTGAAAGGCTAATCAAGTATCTAGAGATAGTCAAGAAATTGGTAGACTCTTTTGCTTCTTTTAGTTTAACACAGGTACCCAGGGAAGAAAATGCAGAAGCTGGTGCCTTAGCTAACCTTGGATCATCATTGAAGTTTCCAGAGAATGTTAAAATACCCATTATCCACATCTTAACCCCTGCTATTGAGGATAACTTAACCATGGAGATAGTGGAGGATTCTACAATTGTACCTAGTGATGGTTCACAATCGAATTCAGGATCCTAGATCCTTCCAATCCGGAGATATATACAACATGGAGAGATTCCTGATGGGGAAAATCTTAGAGCCTTCAATATCAAGGTATTTCAATTTACATTACTAAATACCATCTTATATAAACAGTCTCTTGCAGATCCATATTTAAGATGCATTGAGGATCTAGAAATTCAAGAAGTTTTAAAGGATTTTCATGAAGGAGATTGTGGGAACCACACTGGGGGCAGAGCACTATTCTCAAGGATACTTAGAACAAGATATTATTGGCCTACAAAGAAGAAGGATGCTGTGGAATATGCAAAGAAGTGTGATGCTTGTCAGAGACATAGCAATATCCTTCATCAACCAGTGAAGCTTCTACATCCTATATCCTCTTTCTGGCCATTCATGAGATGGGGAATGGACATAGCTGGTAAACTTCCTAAGACACTAGGAGGAAAAGTATTTATGCTGGCCATGACTGATTACTTCTCCAAGTGGATAGAAGCTGAAGCCTTTGCCCAAGTTAGAGAGAAAAAGTTATATCCTTTATTAAAAGAAACATCATCACTAGATTTGGCATATCTTCTGAAATTGTTTGTGACAATGGATCCCAATTTACTGGGACTCGAACCACTAACTTTTGTGACAGTTGGGGGATTAGGATGATAACATCAACGCCAGTCCACCCACAAACTAACGGTCAAGCAGAATCTTCTAACAAGATCGTCATCAACAACTTGAAGAAGAAGCTTGGATCCAAGAAAGGAAAATGGGCAAAAGAGCTACCATATGTATTATGGGCTGATAGATCAACTCCCAAGAATGCTACTAGTCAAACTCCATTCTCTTTGGTCTTTAGAGCTGACTCTGTGATCCCTACAAAGATGGTAGTCCCTACTGCAAGAACAAGCATTCGTGATCCTAAAGGAAATGATGAAAACTTAGTTCAAGATCTGGATACCATAGAAGATCTCAGGGATTTAGCAAGGATAAGATTGGCTAGCTATCAACAAAGAATGGCTGGAGCCTACATCAAGAACGTTAGGATCAGGAAGTTCCAAGTTGGTGACATGGTGTTAAGGAAGTCATTCCAAAATACCACAAATCCTGCTGATTACAAGCTAGCACCAAAGTGGGAAGGCCCCTACCTAATTGAGGTTGAGGCAGGAAAGGGGGTATATCGTTTGTTGACAATGGATGGTGATCTCTTACCAAGGGACTGGAATGCTGTTCATCTGAAGAAGTACTTCATGTAGGAGGGATCCAGGATCTTTAGATACCCTGATGCTTAGTTCATGATGAGGATCATCAGAGGATATATGATCCTCATTCTGGTAATGATTTACTTATTATATCATAAGTTTATTAATTCATTTGATTATAAGGAGAGGGTATTAGAATCCTTTATCCTTTTTCATCAAGTTTTAAGTTTTGCAAAATTAGGATCAAGTGATTGGTCAAGTCTCCAAAGTTTTTGGGTTTATCCCCAGTTTTTGGGCTTGTCCCCAGTCTAAGTTATCTATTACCTTCTGTGAATCAGCTTTCAACACCTTCGCCAGTTGCGCACGCTTATCCTAGTATAGTTCAATGCAATGGGACCAGTACCTGCTTTAGGGGCTGATAATTTCATTGTTATTGGCTGTATTTAGGATCCTAAGTATAATGATAGACGTACCATACATCCGTTCCTAAGGTTTCTAACGTTTTCACGTTAGCTAAGGTTTCTAACGTTTTCATGTCACTCAAGTTGGGATAGTCGCCAGTTTCGGCCATACTCCAGTTTACATAAGTATATTTGGGCTTGTCTCCAGTTTTTGGGCTTGTCCCCAGATTGTTGGGCTTGTCCCCAGTTACTAATGGTTCTTTTCTGTGATGATTGGCTTAGTCCCAAGTTGTGTGTTGTTACAGGTTTACAAAGTCGAAGAGTTAAGGATCCAGGATCCTAACCTTCTGCTAGTTTTTATCTTTGTTGGCATATTTGTAAGTGCTAAGGATATAGAATCCTAAATTGGATTCTCTAGTATGATCCTTATTTGCCTTTGCTTTATTCTTTATTTATTACTACCCTTATCCTTTGACAATAGGATATGTGATCCTCGATCATGTAAGTTATAATCTTTTGACATAATCTGATTTTAACATACATTTGACACTTTTCCTAACAACTTATAAATTCTAAAGCTGTAAAATAGAAATTGGCAGGTAAAGATAAATAAAACAACCTTCAAAGATAAAATTGACAACACAAGAGATAGCCAAAAGTTTAGAGTTTTATTTATTTATCATTAACCCCGTTTAAAGGTTGTCAAAATTGCCAACCCAAATTTCTACCAGCAAAACGTGGCCCGTCCACTTGGGTTGGCAAAGGGTGTCCTTATTAACAAGGTTCTAAGTAGTGCAAGAAATAAGAGGCGAGGGGCATCAAAGGCTTCATCCTCCACAAACAGAAGGACCCATCGACGTTTGTTACCCCCTATTGTCCAAAGGATCAGTGATCCTTAACCCTAAAGCTATTGTTCAAAGTTATTACAGGCCATAATTGTTCGAAACCAAAACATCACAACCACTAAACTATAAAAATGGGCTCCAGCCACGTCTAGAAATTCCCATCATCGCCTGTTTGTGCAGCCTATGCCTTGCCTGCTTCATCCACATTCACCTCTCCACCTTCACTGCTACCACCAGCCTCAGATGCATTCGAAGGACCTCATCATCTCCAAGCTCCACCATCCGTTGCTTCCAAGCCTCCACGTCCCATGCTGACCTGTCAAACGAAGGATTAGCAGTTTCCTTGGCCATTTGAAGTCTGATCTTCAAGGTCACTATGGAAGCAGACTTCTTGGCATCATCAACGATCTCCAACCACTCCTTGTTTGCAGTGATCTCAGCAAGGAGGATTGCTTCTGCAGGCTCTTACTTTCCTGCTCAAGATGAGCGATCCTCTTGTCTTTGGCAGCGGTGATAGTTTGAAGATCAAGGATACGCTCTTCAGCATCGACTAGATGTTGGCCTTGGAGGAGTTGGATTTCAGAAAATTTCTGCAAAGAGAGAGTTAACATTCAGGATCCTTTATGCTAAGAAAAAACACAAAGTTCTAGGATCCGTGATCCTTACCTCATAGATAGCCTCGTGGAGTTGTCGCTTAATCAGTGGGAGACCTTCAGAGGATTCAGGGGGATTCTTCCTTTTGTTTCCTTTGCCACTAGTGCTCATGCCCTTGACCTCTGGTATGCTTTGGCTTGCAGCCAGCTCCTTCTTGACGGACCTGGGAGAGACTATGTCCTGGATATCACTGAGGTTGAACTTTGAAGCAGACTTTGATGACTTAGCAGTGCCTACACACATAAAAAACATACAGATAAGTATTCATCATTTAACTTTTCAATTACATATTTATAAAAATGGATACTTACTTGACATGGTGTAGGAAGTGGAAGAGATTTCTTGAGAATCCTTTGTTCTTGGTAGATAAGTTCTAACAGCAGGGTCAAGCTTCCAAAAAGCGGTTATTCTCTCCTCAGTAACAGGTGAGTCTTGTATGTGTGACAGGGAAATAGCTGACAAACAAAAGAAAAAGGATCGGTTATCCTCAACAAAAAGGAAGATCTTACTACGGTCATGGTCTAAGGATCCTATATCCTACCCTGGGTGTTCCATTTCTTAGGAAGGTGATTTCCATTTGGTATGGAATCTCTTCTCACAAAGAAAAACTGGTTTCTCCAGTTGCTATCATTCTTGGTGACTTTTAGCAATGGGTGAGGTATTTGTGGCTTTTGTTTGAAGAGAAAATGATGACACATGTGGCTGACCAGGTTATACAAATGGCTTAACTCAGAAAGACCTATGTCTATTCCCTCATTTTCTATGATGTGCTCGAGTATGTACAGAACTCTCCACACCATTGGCATGGCCTGAATGT
>JARYGA010014130.1:0-123528 GCA_030545235.1 Helianthus tuberosus | reverse complement strand
GTCTAAGTTTACGTTTTTTAATGCCCAGTAGGCTTTGTGTGCAATTTCTACTGGCAAATGACAACTTTTTCCATAGACAAGTTTATATGGGGTGGTACCTATGGTTGTTTTATAGGCGGTCCGAAAAGCCCATAAAGCGTCGTCTAATTTATCGGCCCATTCTTTTTTATTTAACCCTACGGTTTTTTCAAGTATTCTTTTTAAACCTCGATTAGTCACTTCGGGTTATCCGTTTGTTTTAGGGTGATACGCGGTGGAGATCCGGTGATAGACCCCATATCTTGTTAAGATTTTTTCAAGTTGATGGTTACAAAAATGGGTACCCCTATCACTTATTAATGCCTTTGGAGTTCCAAAACGAGAAAATAGTCGTTTTAGGAATCTTACCACAACTCTTTCATCATTTGTTAGAAGAGCTTCGGCTTCGGCCCATTTTGACAAGTAATCCACTGCCACAAGTATATATTTGTTTCCTTTTGACGGTGGGAAAGGTCCCATAAAGTCTAGTCCCCACACATCGAAAATTTCACAAACAAGAATGCCATTTTGTGGCATTTCGTTTTTTGAAGAAATATTACCTAATCGTTGGCATGCATCACATGTCTTGATAAGACTTTGGGCGTCTTTGAAAATGGTTGGCCAATAGAATCCCGAATCAAATACCTTTCGTGCGGTACTAGCGACACCACGATGTCCTCCGTATGGACCTTCATGACAATGACGGAGAATTTTTCTTGCTTCACCACCATGTACGCATCATCGGATAAGTTGGTCGGCAAACATTTTGAAAAGATAAGGATCTTCCCAAAAATAATGCTTTACATCGGCAAAGAATTTTTTCTTTGATGATGTGACCAACCTTTTGCGACTATTCCACTAGCTAGGTAGTTGGCGTAGTCGGCGTACCATGGCTCTTCTCGGTATTCCACAATTTCTAAGGATTCCGTGGGGAATTTTTCATTGATGAGCTCGTCCCTAGTTGTCTCCAAAGATGGATCTTCCAAGCGGGATAGATGATCTGCAACAGTGTTTTCTGCTCCTCTTTTGTCTTTGATTTCAATGTCGAATTCTTGGAGGAGTAGAATCCATCTGATTAAACGTGGTTTGGTATCCTGCTTTTTAAAGAGATAACGAATGGCTGCATGGTATGTATAAACTATCGTTTTAGAAAGAACAAGATAAGAACGAAATTTATCAAAAGCAAATACTACAGCTAATAATTCTTTTTAGTTGTTGTGATATTTTCGTAGTATATTGGGTGAAAATGCTTTCTTTTCTTTGTCCCAAGACAGCTCCAACTGCAAAGTCACTTGCATCGTACATGATTTCGAAAGGTAATTTCCAATCAGGCGCTATCATGATTGGTGCATTGACTAGCATTTCTTTTAGTGTTAAAAATGCTTGGTTGCAATCCTTGTCAAAAATGAATGGTGCATCTTTTTCAAGTAATTTTGTTAAAGGTCTTGAGATTTTAGAAAAGTCTTTGATAAATCGCCTATAAAATCCGGTATGCCCTAAGAAACTTCTGATGGCTCTAACGGAGGATAGGGGTGGTAATCGGGAAATGGTGTCTATTTTAGCCCGATCAACCTCCATTCCTTCCGTTACCATGAAATGACATTTTTCCCAATTAAGGGCGAGGTTAGTTTCCTCAGATCGGGATAGCATTCGTTCTAGGTTATCGAGGCATTGGCCATATGAATCTCCAAAAATAGAAAAGTTATCCATGAAGACTTCCATAGTCTTTTCTATCATATCATGGAAGATGGCCACCATGCAACGTTGGAAAGTTGCGGGGGCATTACATAGACCAAAAGGCATGCGTCGATAAGCAAAAGTTCCATAGGGATATGTGAATGTTTTTCGTTAGTGACCACCATCATACCTCCTTTCTTGGGAACTACTTGGACGGGACTTACCCAAGGGCTATCGGGAATTGGGTAGATAAGTCCGGCGTCAAGTAGTTTGATGACTTCGGTTTTAACCACTTCTTGAACGTTTGGATTTACTCTACATTGTGGTTGTATTACTGATTTATAGTCATCATTCCTTAAAATTTTGTGCGTGCACATGGAATGGCTTATTCCTTTACTATCTACAAGCTTCCATGCAATCGCGTTTTTTGTGTTTTTTTCAAAAGTGTAATTAATTTTTCTTTTTCTAAACTAGTTAATTTTGAAGAAATAATTACAGGTAGCTTACCATCCTTGTCGAGAAAAGCATATTCCAAACCTCTTGGGAGCTCCTTGAGCTCAAATGGTGGGTCTGTAGGAGACTACTTATTTGGTTGCTCATTTTGGTCAAGAACCAAAAAGGTTTGTTCAATGGCGACCTCTTCTTTGACAAAGTGGTCGATTTCATTTTCCGTATCGAGTGGTTCATCTTCATCTTCAATTAGGGGGTCGTCATTGCCGATTGGATATTTCGTTGATTGTTCGAGATCGACATACCTTTTGAAGGCCCCTAATTGAATGGATAGGTTATTTTGCTTCCGATTAACCAAAGCTTGAAGGGTTTTCACAAAACGTCGTCCCAACACAAGTGGAGCCATCAAGGATGACGAAGTCGTTTGGGACTACCGTTTGGTTTGTTTGGACTAACACATCTTCAACTACTCCCGTTGATTTTACAATTTTTCGATTAGAAAGAAAAATGGGTATTTGAAGTGGAGAAAAATCACCAATACTTAATTTTTCGAAAATTTAATTTGGCATTATATTACCACAAAGATCTTTATCAATTGTAATATTACTAATAAAGGAATTTTGAAAAAAAAACATGAAACCGGTGTAATGTTAATTTCAAATGGATCATCTTTTATTAGCGTAGTTTGATCATTTGTTAACTTGATGCTTACCGTTTCGTCAATTTCAGTAGTGTTTAACTCTTTTAAAAACTTAGCATGAGTAGTACCAAACAATGGTTTTCGAAAGAAGGTGTTAAGAGATTAATTTCTTGAAAATTAAACTCTTTTTGAAGATTAACATTTTCATACTTACCTTTTTCGTTGTTTAGTTCATGCGTTGGTTTTTCACTTACTTGTTCTTCCATTTTTACCGCTTTTACTATCACATCTTTAGTACAAATTACCTCTTCCCTTACGCGGGATTCCTCTTCCCTTGCGCGGGATTCTTTTATATAGTGTTCGATAGTTTTGGGGTGTTCTATTATCTTTTCGGCTACGGGAAGGATAGTTGGTGGTTCGTCAAAGTGATCGAAATAAGGATCCCAAGAGCTTGAGTTCGGAAGTTTAATCCTTGGTTCCTCATAATACTCATATGAGGTAGATGGTTCATAGCATTGTTCCTCATTGTAAGTATATGATGGAGAAGGGTCGTAATTTAGTTCTTCATAATACTCATATGACGTGGGTTGTTCATGCCATTGTTCCTCATAGTAAGTATATGAAGGAGATGATTCATATCTTGGTTCTTCAAAGTATGAGTATGAAGGCTCATACATTGGTTCTTCAAGATATGAGTATGAGGGAGAAGGTTCATACCTTGGCTCTTCATAGTATGTGTATGAAGTGGTTGGCACGTACCTAGGCTCCTCATAATGTGTGTACGAAGTAGATGGTTCGAAGAGGTCACAATATTGTACCGAATGAGGATTACCACAAATGGTACAATACTCTTCTTCATAATCATCCTCTTCATAGTGGTAGTTGTAACCTCCTGAGTATTGATCCATAAGAATCACTCAGCAGACCACAAAAGAGTCTCGGGACCAGAAAACATAAATAAAAACGGAAACAGAAGCTCACCACGGCCTCGTGTTTAGTGAGCACGGCCCGTTTTTGAAAAATGCAACTGGTTTTGTGCAGCACGTGGGCGTGTTAAGTGAACACGGCCCCGTTTTCAGACTCTGTATCTAGGTGTTTTGTTATTTTTATGCAGCACGGGGGCGTGTTCAGTGAGCACGGCCCCGTGTTCAGACTACTTTAATGCAAAAATTTAGGAAAATGCAGAAATGTGCGCGTAGTTTTAAAAGGGTTTTGAAAAATGATTAGGACGGTGATTTTAAGCTTTCTTAAAATCCTTGTGTCCCCGGCAACGGCGCCAAAAACTTGGTGTGTGCGAGGTGTAATATGATTTTATTGATATTTTTAGCGCATTTTACGCATTAGTCAAGTTTTAAATTTATAAAACACGATATTCTACTAACACTAAACACAAACATGGGCAAGTGCACCCATCGTGAGCATAGTATAGCGTTGGTAAGATACCGAGGTCGTCCAAGGACACAAGAGCTTTTAGTACCGGTTTATCCTCAACGTCTAATCAATCTAAAATTTTTGAAAAAAGATTTTAAAACATGAAAATAAAAATGCAGAAATGCAGAAATAAAAATAAAATAAAAACTGATAGACAAGATGAATCTCTTGGATCCGACTCGCCTTTAATGTATCCTTTGATGATTTTCGCACTCTTGCACTTTTTAAGAGATTATCTTAGTTATAGTAGTAGGCCCCTCTTTTGAAGGTGACGTTATGCTCAACCCAGTGGTTTGAGTCAGCAACGATACAATCCCAAAGGTTTGGAATATTGAAAGATAACTAATTAAGTTATTAATGCGAAAAGTGGTAGGCCCCTCTTTTGAAGGTGATGTTACCCTCGGCTAAGTGGTTTGAGTCAGCAGGGATACAATCCCAAGTAGCCAGTTTAATGTATTAATAGTAGTTTATATATGAGGGGATCAAGCCATTCGCACCCCCGCCATCCAATACCAGTGGGTATTGAAGGGGGTCCAAGTAAGCTTGACCCAGGTCCTTGCAGGATCTATACTCTGAATAAGAAAACAACCTTACTAAACCATTCCCTTAACCCCCGACCAGGTAGCCAACATATCTCTATATAGATCGTAGAGATATGAATGGTGTAAATCTTTTACTTTATATAGACAGTAAAGAAATGCCAAGACACCACAGACAAATGATAAAGAAGTTTCACCTTCAACATAAGAAACTAGTTATTAAAGTCATTAATACAAAAACAAATAAAAAGTGCGAAAATATTAAAAATCAAAAGTAATACATTAAAGACTTGCCTTCATCAAGTGATGTAAGAGACTTAGCCAAACATGGCCTTTGATTGACAAGAACTCTTACTATCAATCTTGGATCCCGAGACTACTACACACACTCAAAGTTGGATGATGGATGATGGTGGTGGATGTGGGTGTTGTAGTGGTGGTGGAGTGGTGGCAAAGTGGGAGAGAGGTGGTTTGCCAAGGGATGCCATTGAGGTAAGCCAACCACCTCTATTTATAGCTTGAATAGAAGCCCGGCCACGGCCCCGTGTCCAGCGGACACGCCCCCGTGGCAATCCTTTTCTCTTCCTTCATTAATTGCATTTGTCAGCATAGGGCTCAACACGGCCTGTGTCCACTTGGCACGGCCCCGTGTGCAGAAGCGTATCTGTACTAACAAGATTTTGCAAGATTCTGCGTATCTTAGCGTTGACCACGCCCCATGCTGAGCTGGGAACGCCCCTGTGGTGGGCATAGAAGCTTCCGTAACTTTTTCTTTTCTGCAGGCAGCTGACCACGCCCCCGTGTCCAGTGGGCACGACCCCGTGATCAGTCTGTTGTTTCTTGTTTTTGCCTTTGGGGATGCTGCCGAGGGGTCGGGCATGTCACGTTTATTCCTTTTCTTTGTATTTATGTTGGTTTTGGTTGTATATTTGTTCCTTTTGCTCGTTTAAGCTCATTTGGTCTTGTAAATTCAAAAGTAAGACAAAATCACACTTTTTCCAACATTAGTACTAAAAAAATTAGTTTTATGCCTCATTTGATGAAATTTATATGTTACATTTTGTACACATCATGACACGACCCCGGATAGATCAAATACGGCCCCGTGTCAATTCTGCAGAAAGTGGAAAACTTAAAGAAAAAGAAGAAAAACCTAAAAAGAAAAGATAAAAAGAAATTAGGTCGTTAATATTAAGCTTTCTTAAAATCCTTGTATACCCGGCAACGGTGCCAAAAACTTGACATGTGCGGGTGTATATATGTTTTTAATATATATTTTAGCTCTCTTTACTCGCCAATTCAAGTTTTAAATTTGTAAAACACAATATTCTACTATCACTCAACACACACGTTAGGGCAAGTGCACCCATCACGGACGTAGTATAGTGATGGCAAGATACCGAGGTCATCCAACGACACAAGGGATTTTAATACCGGCTTATTGTTAACGTCTAATCTAACCAGATTTTGATGAAAAGGTTTTTAAAGATATAAAAAGATAAACTAAAAAGCAAAAATAAAATATAAGGAAAAACATATAGACAAGAAAGAATCACTTGGTTCCAGCTCCTCTTTTATGTATCATTTTAATGATTTCTGCAATTTGGGCATTTTAAGAGATTATCTTTAAGTGATAGTAGTAGGCCCCCTTCCAGGCAACGTTACCCTCAACCTATTGGTCTGAGTCAGCAAGGATACGGTCCCGCAAGGTCGGATTATTGAAAGATAATTAAGTAAGTTATTAATGAGAAAAGTGACAGACCCCCATCCAGGCAGCGTTACCCTCAACCCTATGGTCTGAGTCAGCAGGGATACAGTCCTCGCATGGTTTCTTAAAAGTTTTAGTAGTAGTTTATAGATAAGGGATTCAAGCATTTCTTACTTGTCCCGCGGGGGTTAAAACTGTTCGCTCGTGAAGTGTTACTAAGCTTGAACTAGGTTCTCGCAGGATCTATACACTGAACGAGATATGAAGAATGATTAGATAAATTCGTCTTCAATATAAAAAACTAGTTATTAAAGTCATTAATACATAGCCAATTAAAAAGTAGCCAAAGATTGGAAATCAAAACGTAATACATAAAAGATTTGTCTTCACCAAGTGATGTAAGAGTTTAGCCAAGCATGGCCTTTGTTTGACAAAGACTCTTACGATCGATCTTGGATTCCGAGACTACTACACACTCTAAATGATGGAAGATGGATGACGGTGGTGGATGATGGTGTTGTAGTGGTGGTGGAGTAGTGGCAAGTGAGAGAGAAGTGGTTTGCCAAGGGTTGGATTGGGATGGAACCAAACACCCCTATTTATAGGCTGAAGACAGACGTTCACCACGGCCCGTGCCTAGGGCTGTAAACGAACTGAACGTTCAGCGAACAGTTCGTGAACTGTTCGGCGGGAAGTTCGTTTATGTTTGTTCGTTAATAAACAAACGAACATGAACAAGACATTTCGTTCGATTAACTAAACAAACGAACATGAACAAAGGTCTCGTTCATTCGATTACATTCGTGAACGTTCGATAATATGTTCGTTCGTTTATGTACGTTCTTGTTCGTTTGTTTGTATTCATTAGTTAACAAATTTTAATTTTTCTTCTAGCTTTTATTTCCTCTAAACATTAATCGATTTCCCTCCAAAGTTTTTTCCCACCTAATCTTTGTTTCCCTCAATCTTTTTTTCCCTCCTAACCTTTCCCCCTAATTTTTATTTCCCCACTACACGTTAACTCTTTACAAAAAGATTTTGACAAGTCATTTATACGAGGATCGTATGAAGAATTTGGGGAACTTGGTCATTCAAGAATCAAGACATTTTAAGAGAATTTATTAACTTATGAATTACGATTATCATGTATTCGTGTCTAAGTAATTTTAGATAATTATGTCTAAATTAGAGTGGTGGATTATCACGAACTTAAATTAGTATAATTTAACTTATCATGTTAAATGTTCGATTGTGTTCGGAACTTGTGTTCACGAACTGTTCACAAACAACTAAGTTCCTTAACAAACGAACACAAACATAGAATCATGTTCGTTAACGTATTCGTGAACCGTTCGTTAGACCGAAAAATCTTAACAAACGAACACGAACAAGGCCTTGTTCGTGTTCGTTTGGTTCGTTTACAGCCCTACCCGTGCCCACCTGGCACGGCCCTGTGGCCATCTCTCTCTCTGTGTCCCTCATTAACTGTAGTGTCTGGTCTTGTACTAACACGGCCCCGTTTGTCAACGGCACGGCCCGTGGCCAATGTACTTGTTGTACTATCTTAGATTCTGCAAATCTTAGAACTGACCACGCCCCGAGTTGCCGTAGCACGACCCCGTGTTGGTTGTCTATTTTGTCGTTTGCTGTTGTCTTTTCTTATGTAGAGATTCCAGTCTTGGACACGGCCTGTGTCTGGTGGACACGACCCTGTGTCAGGTCTTCTGATCTTGCCATTTTCTTGGTTTGGATGTCGATTGGGGCTTGGCGAGTTGCGTCAATTCTCCTTCTTTGTATTTATGTTTGTTTTTGCTGTTATTATGCTTCTTTTGCACATTTAAGCTCTTTGACCCTGTAAATTAAAAAGGAACAAAGAAACAAGTTTTTTCTAACATTAGCACCGAAAAAGGGTTGATTTTACGCCGTATTTGATATACATTATATGTTGTATTTTATGCACATCACACGTATTAATGATCCATTTGGAATACACACCATCATGCCTACAAAATTTGGATAACAAATAAAGCTAGAGGTAAAAATAGGATGATTATCACTAGCAACAAGTTCTAAGAGCATCCCCAATAGCAAATTTTTTCTCAGTTTTCCATGTCCACGTGGACTTGTTTTTCACTTTTTTTTATCGTGGTTGATGTTTGTAGGATCCATTTTTTTATCCATGTATTTGTGCAAGAACTAGAAAAAATGAGAGAATGTGGGGTAGTGTGCAGGTGGTGGGACCAGGTGGGGGGCTTGGGTAATAATTAAAAAAATGTAAATGTAAAAGAAGTTGATGACATGACATTGTTTTTAGGTGTTTTTAAGATTCCTTATTGGGTGGGTTTTGAGTGTTTTTAAAGAATGAGTTTTTTTGTGTCGAGTGACTAGTCACGTTTTTAGATGTTTTTGTGCTCCTTATTGTGGATGCTCTAAATGAGTCTTGAGAAATAACTAGACCAATTTATTATATTAAGCAGAACATTCATACTTATAGCAATAACAACATAAAATATAAATTGCTTCTTATTTTCATATATTAATGTGTATTTTTGGAACTTGTAGACTGTTGTATACCATCTAAATACAGTGAATGGAGCTTGGAAGCATGTTTTGGTTGTTTTGGCTACTTTATTGTGACTGGCGATACATTTTATAGATAGTGTTGCCATTGTAAACGTTTCTCGACTATTCAAAGCTTCTTATGATGTTCATGTCGCGTTCCTGATCATTTTATTTCAGTCTCATAATTAGTTTTCTACCTATTTTCGGTTCAAACATTAAATTCATTGATGAATTGGATCTGAATATTGTTGAGAAACATCAGTTACATTTAAAGATAAGGGTTTTTGAACTTACAGTACGCCTGACTGATTGATAGCATAATGGCTGCATCTTCAAGATGTTTCTCCTAACATCATCAAATATACAATAAAGACACATAAGAAATTGAATTCTTCTTTTGTTTCTATTCTCCCTCTGTCATTAATTGAAAATTTTCATTTGAACATAATGGAATAATTTAGAAATCACTTAATTCATCACATGTAAATTAATCATGGTGAAGTATGTATCAACATTATTATTTTCTTCACAATATTCTCTTCTAACTAATACAATTGCTCACCGGTGTAGACATGAGAAATCGGTTGCACACTTGTTGTTTCAGATATCATTCGGATTTTATTATTGATTAAATAAACACTAGGCTAGGAGTTGGCTAAAAAGTCCAAATTTACTAAAAAGTGTAAAAAGTTATAAAACACCATAATTTTAGCCATAAAACACATCAAAAAACTCACAAATAACATAATAAAGATTACTAAAACATCATATATGTGGATTTTGTGTGGTGTTTTAGATGATAAGGCTCTGATTATGGAATGATAAACAATATTGTGTTTTATGTTGATTAACATGTTGTGTTTTATATTCATACTTCTACAATGATGTGTTTGAAGTTTTTATGTACTATTAGGGTTTGAATATAGTGTTTTAGTAATCTTCAATCTTTTATTTGTGAGTTTTAGATGTGTTTTATGGCTAATATTATAATGTTTTATGACTTTTTACACTTTTTAGAAAAATTGGACTTTCTAGCCGAACCCCATCCATAAACACTAAATGAATGAAAACAAAGAATGAAGAACAAGAAACAAATAGATATTCAGTTGAAATGAGAAGAGTTAATGAAGACCATGTTGGTAATTTTAGTGTTATCAACGGTTTTAGGGTATTGGATTAACTTGTCAATCCAGGTAATAATATCCGTGATTAATCGAGTTAGGTGACGCGGAAGTGCGGACTCATTTAACACGAATGTTATTTGGCCTTGATATTCAAATAATAGTTTTGGGCTTTATATATTTTATTACAATGGACTTAAAATATGGATCAACTTTCATATCATTTTGTTAAAAAGTATTAAATTGTTTGCCATATCGTTGAAGTCAATTTATTGGCATGATTTATTTAGTAGATGAATTACTAATATAGTCACATTTAATGTAAAAAGTCCAATAAATAATTTATTTAATTTAGTCCATGTAAATTAATTGGACGTTGGGCCAATATGGCTGAGGGGCTGTTTGTTTACCTCTTAATGAGGCTGTTAATAGTTTAGACCTCTTACTAGTTCAACACTTAATGGTTCAGACTGTTTGTTTCACGAGCAGATGTCTGAATGGTTCAGACATTTCCCTCTGAATGGTTAAAATTTATACAGAGTCTGAATGGTTAAGACCTCTCAGACATTTGCCTCTGAATGGTTAGCATTATATAGGCTCTTAATGGTTCAGACCTCTTTCTGGTTCAGCACTTAATGGTTCAAACCTCTTACTGTGTTAGTGCACTATGTATGTTGACTTCGTCTTGTATCGAGTCATGTAATAGGATAGGATAAACCAGTGCTCGGGATGCTAGAAATTAGGATTTATGTGTTTGTTGGTAATTTCGCTTGAAATAGCCAAAGGCTATTTCAAATGGAATTAACAATGTTAATTTCGCTTGAAATGGTCCTTGGTCATTTCAAACGAAATCAGCAACACTATATATAGGTGAGCATGGTTTGTCATTTGTAACTTTTCTGAGTCGGTAACGAAGTGCTGCCAAATTGTCTCCCGGTTGTAAATTGCTGTTATATCAATAATAGAGACATTTAAATTGAATCGAGCATCCGTTTCATTGATTCCGCCTTTGATCCGGATAAAAACTCTTCTGAACGACTCATTCAGGTCGCACAACGATCCTACAAGTGGTATCAGAGCTCAGGAGGAAGAGTTCAGCTTGATTTCATCATATTTCTGACTTCTACACCTTCTTTTTCAAAATTAACAAGATTTTACGGTCAAAATGGATTGAATTTCACACAATACACGCGAAACAGTGTTTTAATGAATCCTTGAAAGAATTGGACTTAAAATCAACCTAAAACTTGGTAAAGTTGGTAATTTCGCTTGAAAATCTGTTCGGACATGATGACATCAGTATAATTTCGTTTGAAATACCTTGCTAATTTCGTTTGAAATCAGTGTTAATTCCGTGTGAAGAGGGTATTTCGCACCAGATTGGTAATTCCGTTTGAAAGGTTCACACGAAATCAGTTATTCCGCTTCAAAGTGTAATTCCGTTTGAAGTCATGATTTCGCTTTAAATTGTGATTTCGTTTGAAGTTGTCATCCAGGTTATTCTGTTTGAACAGGTTATTTCGCACCAAAAGTGATTCCGCTTGAAGATCATAATTTCGTTTGAAAGTGGATATTTTGCATCACGTCAACCGAGTATCAGTTTATTTCAAGTTGTTTGATATTGTTTAAACTGATTGTGTCTGTTTGCTTGTCTCTAGGAAATTCAAGAAATTTTCATCATGACTGAAGAATTCTACAACACGTTTTACAACGCGTTTACATCCGAGTCTTCCGAAATTTCAACTATCACACCAAAAACCATAACAAAAGCGATCAATGAAAACATTAAACATGATAATTTTTACGGAACACATTCAAAACCACCAACGCTCGAAAGTATTGAAGACTATACATGGTGGAAAGAAAGGTTTCTCAACTGGGCAAAAGCTTATGCACATGAGAGCTGGTTCTGTTTGGAATTTGGTTATAAAAGGCCAACCGATGATAAAGGAGAAGATCTACCTCTGAAAGGTTTATCAAAAGAAGACAAATCAGAATTCTCAGCTGAACAGAGAATGATTGCCTTGATCCAGTCATCAATCAGAAATGACATGTTTGCGTTACTACAACATGATGGGTCATCGAAATCTATCTGGGAAGCTTTACGGGTAAAAGCTGAGGGGGGTAAACAAATCAAGAGAAATAAAATTGCTTTATTAAAGAAAGAATTTGATTTGTTTGACAATTTGAAAGGTGAATCAGTTAGACAAATGATAGAGAGATTTGGTCATCTAAAAATTGAACTTGATCGTTTTGACATTGTTAAAACTCGAGAAGAAATAATTGATAAGATCATAGAAGCGTTACCACGAGCTGATCAGTGGCAAACGTTTGTATTCATATTGAAAAATGATGCTTTATATGATACAATTTCTCTTGATGTCTTGATAGAAAAGATAGAAAGTCATGAGCTTGAATTGCAGAAACAAAATAAGATGAGCAGTTTTTCACACCAACAGAATGTGTGTCTATATTACAAAGGTAATTTACCTTCAGTGAAAGTTAGAGAAACACCAAAGACAGCATTCAGTGGTGAGAGGACAAAAGAACCTCAGAAAAGCTCATCAAGTTACGATCTGGGTTATCATTCATTTTCTTCAAAAGCCAATTCTGAAGAATCAGAGGAGATACTGTGCAACATTGCTCTCAAGTTGAAAAATTCTCCAGCTGTGAGCATCAATGCAGCCAAACAGCAAATGAGTTTCCTTGCATCTGTTCTGGAATCGTATGAAGGTCTAGTTGCCGGCAAAATTGGTAACTCATAATTAACCAAAGAAGACTACAACCAGATTGATCCGGAAGAGATGGAACTCATTGACATTCATTGGGGCTTGGCAAGTTGCATCCGCAGAGCTCAGAGATACATGGAGATTACTGGGAAACAATCATTAGGTGGTCCATCAACAAAACTTGGATTTGATAAGTCCAAAGTGACCTGCTTCAAATGTAAGCAAAAAGGTCATTTCAAGAGAGAATGCAACAATTCTGCAGTTGGTGTAAATGAACATCCGTTCAATGATGATTATTACCGAAAGGCAATCTACCACCGAAGCAAAGAAGAGCCGAAAATGATTGAAGATAAACCCAGAGATAAGTCAAGAGCTTGTGCAGTAATCCATGATGATGAAGGATTTGATTGGAGCCAGATTCTTCCAGAAGAAGATCGTGTTGATAATCGAGTTACAGCTCATGGCAGAAACCTATCAAAGAGCAAACATTATGTTTTTCTTGCCGAAATAAAAGAGGAAAACAAAGAAGAAAATGTTATATCTGAAATCAAAGAGAAAGCCAGAGAAGAGATTCTGAATGAGAAAACATGCAGAAAAAGAGGCATTGCTTGGAACAGAATGGATGATATGCAAGAAGAGTATGAAGATGCTGTGAGTAATAAGAGATGGGATAAGAAACGAGAGTGCTATGTCAACAGAAATGGAGAACCCGTTGTTCCCAAAAAGGACATAGTTTATGATGATGTTCTTCTAGTAATTCCTCTGTCCGTCGAATATTATACAAATGTTGGAAAAGACAAAACTTATGTGAAGAAGTTTGAAAAACTCTTAAGAGATGTCATGACTTCAAGTTTGAGGAAGAGGGATGAAGAAAGAATGAAGAAGAATGTTGAGTGTATGGTTGAAGAGTTGAAGAAGGTAGCCGAAGAAGTGAAAGAAGAAGTTGTTGTGAATGAAGAAGTTGTGAAAGAAGTCATTACTGAGGAACAGCAAGTTGAAGAAACTGAGAAGAAGGTTGAAAGTTCAATTGAAGTGAAGAATGAGAATTTGGAAGCTGGTGATGCTGGTGATGAAGTTGGTGTTGAAGAAAAACAAAAGAATGATGCTGATCAGACAGAGATTGCAGCATACACTGAGGTACCAATCATTGAGGTAAAATCTGATTCTGAAATCTCAAAAATCGTTGAACAGTGCAAGAAATGTATGGAAACGTGCAGTGCTTGTACTGAAAAGACGAAAGGTTCAGAACAAGAGATCTTGAATTTACAAAAATCGAAGAGGTTTTCAAAAATAAATACAAAGAAATGTTTGAAAATGAAAAAGTTTTGAAAGATAATGAGGAAAAACTTTTGGAAAAATGTAAAAAGTTAGAAAAAGAAAATGAAGTTTTGAAAGAGAATGTTTTGAAAAAGACAGAAGAATGTGATAAAAAAGAAAATGTTTGTCAAGAAATGAAAAAGGAATATGATTCAATAAAATTGGCATATCACATTACAAAAGAGTCATATGAAAAAGTGAAGAGTGAAATGAAATTTGTTCAATCAAGATTGAATTACTGTTCTGAAACAACTAATACGCTAAAGCGACAGTATGAAATAAAGCAACATGTTGTTAATTCTTACATTGAGGATGTTGCTAAGCTAAAGCGTCAGATTGTTGATTTAGAACAGGACAACAACAAGTTAAAAAGTTATCACGTGTCGTCATATGTGCTTGAAAGAATTTTCAACATAAAACCGGATGGAAAAGATTCTGAGCAAAACAAGAAAGGCATTGGCTCAGAATTTCATCAAGTTCCACCACCGAAAAAGTTTGCGTTTTATGATGATGAAAAGGACGAAAAAGCTTTCAACATGGTAGATCAATTGCCAGATAATATTGATGTAACCTATTCCAAATCTGATGATTCTAGTGATTCAGAGGTGGTAGGTAAAGTCGTTGAAAGTGTGTTGAAAGAAGAGTCGGTTGATACAGGTAAATCTGAATCACAGGATGAAAATGAAGGTAATTTTCATGATGGATATCTGAAAAACTCAAAATCCGAGAAAAATTTGAATGATAATTCAAAAGGATTGGTTTATACCATGATTGGATCGGACAAATTATTCTTAGATATTGTATTCCCGATTCAGAATGTGATTTCAGAAAAGATTGACAAAGTGTTCAAAATGGTTGAGATTAAAAAATTTGAAATTTCAAAGTTTGCCGGAAAGAGTCACAAAACTTTTTATAACAAACCTGGTTACAAGAAGAAAAACATGAAGGCTGGGTTGGGTTATAAGAAGAAACAAAGTCGAAATAAAAATGAAACGCCAAATTATCAGACAAAGATGAATTTTGTTCACAGAACAAGTTCATAAGAAGAGAAAGAACTCCAATTTAGACGACAGTCTAATGAAGAGTTCTATGCTTAAAAGAAAAAGCAACAACCACAGGTCAAAGATGTCTCAAAGAGAACATGTTTTAAATGTGATCAAATTGGTCATCTTGCTCGCAAGTGTCCAAATCTGAAACCTGTTGATATTGAGAAAAAGAAGTCTGATAATGTGGAAAAACATAAATCTGAGGATGTGAAACAAAGGTTAACCAGATTTGATTCAAAACAAACATGGAAATCAAACCCGAATAGGTTCGATTCAAGACAGACCTGGAACTCTCACACACTCAGATTTAGAACAACACAAAGTTGGAGAACAAATGTCGATGTTACAAAATCACAACAGTTTTGGAAATCAAATGTTGTTCAGAATCAAAATGTTCAAAAAGATTCACATTTTTACAAGCGAGGTACACCAAAAGATCAAACATGGTCGGTTAAGAAACCGATGACTTCGGTAAACGACGAAAAAGTTGAAGTCAAAATTGATAAAGTCTTTGTGAAAGATGATAAAGATTTTCAAAAGTTAAATGATGCATATTGTGTTGAAATGCCTAAGTTCAAGCAGACATGGGTTAACTTGTTCAAGTGATTAAATAGTTTGAATGTGCAGGTGCTCAAGAAAATTGAAGACTGTGAGAATGGAAATCGGAGCAGCTTGGCACAATGGGAAGAGGAGGCTGCTGAACCCCGTGTTGGTTGAAACATGGAGTTTATTTGATTTATGTACATAAATAAACAATATTTCAAAAACCCTAAAAATTGAAAAATTTTGAAAAATCAAAAATTTGTTTGTTTTTAAATTTGTCAAAAATCCAAAAATTCAAAAATATGATGATTGAATATGCCGAAACCCTCCCGTCGGAACAAACGTGATTACTTTCACAAAATTGAAAAACGATTTTCAAACTGTAAAATATCAATGTGTTGTAAATCATGGGGGTATATTTGCAGAAAATATAATGTGCTGCAAATCAGTGCATGAGAAGCAGAAAATGGATGGCGAGACAAAGCTATCAGTGTCGGTTTGTCAAATTTTCTTTAGAATGGTTTTGAATTTTAGGGGGAGTATTATTGTCAGAAAATCCAAAAACATTAGAAATTTTGAAAAAGCCAAAAACATGATAAAATTGAAAAAAATGAGTTTTTGTGTAAAAAGAGGAAATGATAGTACATCAGTAGACAGTTACAGTATGCTAAAGAAATGTAATGATTTTATAGCGTTAAACGGTCTCACTGATGATATGCCGATAGGTTTTTATACATTTAGTAAACTTTTTCGGGATATAAACGTAAATTCAAACTTGCTTGTTTCGTGGGGAACACTACTTGGATAAATAGGTAACCCCTGAAATCTTGTTTGAAAGGTCCCTTTTTCTGAGATACTAGGTCTTTATGCTTAGTGATATCTGGGGTATTATCCCGGGACTTCTGATTTTGCGGAAGCAATGGCCTAGTCCCCGTATAATACTTTCTGCTTGCTTGAAAAATAGCACAACCCTCAGCATAAAAAATGTTGAAACATTGAAAAATGCTAATCATGTGCTGTTGAAGAAAAGATTCTCTAAAGGGAACACACCTAAAGTCGAACCGTCATCTCTTTGCTGAACGGAAGTTCTGACCTGAGCTCTCACGGCCCTCGCACATTAACCCTTTACAGATATCATCTAGGTATACTCACCTGTAAGACTGAATATTGGGATCTGGATACATGAGTATATTCAAGAGGTGGGACACATGAATGAGTTTATGTTCTTAATACACCTAATTCGTATCCTGAATCAGTTGAAATTTGTGTGAAAATTTAAGTGGATCAGTATATCGACAATCTAAGTGAATTGTTTAATTCTTAATGTGTAACTAAGCTCAACGGTACTTGTGACCTGTCAAAAACTGATATGATCCTCTGATGCAAACATAAACAAAAATATTATCTGTAAATATGTTTGTAAATAGTTCTTTACTGCTTTATATTTCAGAAAAATTCAAAAAGATTTTGTTTTTTACGTTATTTTCGAAAACCGATGTCTGAGTGCTAAGTTTCAAAATCTGAGTATGCTGATTGTGTTTCTGAAAATAAAACAAGTTCATTAATTTGAAACTTGAAGTTTAAAAAAAAAAAAAAACAAAAAAACAAAAATCAAAAACAGTTTGTGATATCTCCAAGGTCATTTGTTTGGACTTGGATGATTAACTGTGAGGGATTTGGATGTTTATATTGTTAAAATCTGTTGAATAAAGTCAGGTTACGATTCCTGGAAAATTGAAATTGCTTTCATTATAAAATTGTTATATATATGATAAAAGAGCCAGGTCAATTAATCCTGGAAGTTCAAAATGTTGTTTCTTATAAATGTTTGAGAAATAGCAGATATGATTCCAGACTACGATCCCGATAGCCGAGTCTAAGGGGGAGTCTGAAGACGAGCTCAAAGCAAGGGGGAGCTTGTAACCGGAAAGCAAGGTGTCGATCCCTAAAGCACGGAAGCTTGACGAAAGGGGGAGCCTAAAGAAAGTGTTTCTAAAGGATGTTAATGTTAGAGCCAGAATAAGATCCTGGTACAACATTCAAACATAGAAGCTGATCAATGAAGAAAGATTGTTGGATGATTACAGTGTTAGACAATTTGGTAGGAGTGTGAAGACTGAAGATGTGTCATGATAAAGACTCGTGCACTAAGGGGGAGTCTGTTAGTGCACTATGTCTGTTGACTTCGTCTTGTATCGAGTCATGTAATACGATAGGGGGAGTCTGTTAGTGCACTATGTCTGTTGACTTCGTCTTGTATCGAGTAGTGCATCTGGTACCGTCCAATTGATGCCTCCAACTTAAATCCAAATACCACGGTTTCCACCACAGGTTATATGTCGTGCAGTTCCTCTTTGTAACTCCATTACGTAAGTCTTCACTCTCTCGTGTTGCATCGGCGTGTAACTGGGACTCTGATTCGAACCATCATGATATACCACTAGATCACCCGCATCCTCGGGTAAAGACGCTGCTCAGTGCGTTGCAGAGTTGGGATTCGAAAGCTGAATAGTCGTCCTCCTGTTTTGTCTTCCACGAACACCGCACCCTGCTGTGCTAAGGAGATTGAAGCTACGCGATCTTCAAAAATCCAGTGATGAATCTGCGATAGAATCTAGTGTGACCAGGAAATTGCTGTACCCTCGAAGGGGTCTTTGGTGTCGATCAGTTTCTAACAAAATGGATCCTAGCGAGATCCACGTGTATTCCCACTTCGTTGTTTATATGACCAAAAATGTACCTCTCGACACCGGAAGTTACCTTTAATCAAGACTTCGCGTGGAGTGGCTTCTCCCTCAGGAGCTCTAAAATAGGATACATATGCCGCCCATGGTGTTCCTTTCTCCTAAAAATGATCCAAAACGTCATCGTTAAACACGGTCGATTCATGTGGTCCACAAAGCTGCTGGTGTGTTGATTAACTCAATGGTTATGGTGTACAAAGTCGCACTGGCCGTATTGCGTTCGATATGCCATTCCAGGAACATTCTTCCCTTGGACTTCCATTTGATAATAGTTCATCTGTTAGTCAATCCTCAAATGGGAGCTTGTCCCTCGACACTGGTCAATAGGTTGTCAATACAATGGTCGAGGCAAACAGTTCTTGACTGTCATATGACACCCGGCTTTTCAGGCCGTACCGAACAATTGTGACACGTGTTGTGAATAGGTAACAGGGCCATATTTGACTTGTTATGATGTTTATATATGAAATTTAGTGAGTTGGTAAATTTAAACTTTGATAAAAATTATGTTGGCAACGATAAGATAAAATCTTATCGCGTAACGATTAAAATGAGAAACGAACGTCGGTGACTACCCGATCAGTGTTAAAAACCTAAAAATAGTCTGTTATGATTAGAATAATTATTTTAATCATATCCGTGTGGAAAAATAATTTAAAACGCTAAGAAACTCTATTTTTCGAGTTTAAGCTCGTACCGCGCGATGCAGCGCGTATACCGACAAAATACTGTCAACACAGCCTGTCAAGGCAACTGATAATCATTTTAGTAATAATTTGATGATTTTATTATTATATAATGATAAAAATAAATAAAAACGCTTAAATTCCTATTTTTGCGATTTTAAGCGCGTACCGCGCAGCACAGCGCGCATACTGCCAAATACCGGAAACGTCGCCAGTCCCGGCAAACGAAATATTGTTCAATAATATTTTGGTGAGTTTATTTTTATAGAGCGTTAAAAATAATTTAAAACGCGCTAAAACGGGTTAAAACGCTAGATAAAATACCTGGTATCCAGTAAAATACCAGTTTTTGGCCAATAAATCATATATACATATATATTTTCGTGTGAGTATGTGTCTAAATAGAAACATGGCAGCCATGCAATTAATATCCTCTTCCCTCTCTCCACTTGATTAGATAAAAAGGAGGTGCAATCATTAGAAAACTCCTACAACCATCTCACATCTTGCACTAACCAAGAAAATATTACAATTACAGACTTCATCTCTCTCTCTACAATAAGCTCGGCTGAACACCCCTATCTCTCTCTCATTTTCGAAATTTCAGCCATTTCATCAAGATTCAAGTCATTTTCAAGCTTGTTCCATGCACTTTTGAAGATCCTATGGTGATTTGAAGGTGTTCAAGCAAGAATCAAGCCTCATATCATCATAGTTTGTCAAAAACCCACTTAAATCTTGAGGGTATAAAACTATTCTTTTTAAAAGTATTCTTGATTCTTAGTGTTGAAAATACTAGTGAAAGGTTTCTCTTGAATCTTAGAATATTTCACAAACTTGAATTCTTACACAAACGGGTTTTTATATAAAATTTAAAATGGAACTTGTGTGAGTATTAACTTGGCCGAAAATAATAATATGTATGGATTAGATATTTAAATTTTGATGTTATTTGATTTTGATGAGGTGATGTAAGTGAAATGCATGAATAATCAAAGGAAGATTCAAAAAGGGGTTTGTCATTTGAAATGAATGTGTATGTATATATGTGTGTAGCAGTGAGAGTATGTATATATGAGATGGAGGTTGTGTCTTGATTAATAGTAGATTTATGTTGATGTGATTCTTGAAAATGAAATGCATGCATGATCAAAAGGTGATTTATAAAAGTTCATATGATAATGTGATGAACATGTTGTGGTTTATATAGATATGAAATAAACATGCTCTTTGATGTATTTATGTTCATGTTGGTTGATAATGTTATGATATGGGTGCATTAGATGCACATACATGGACATGCATGATGATATGAAAGCATGAAATGATGATTTAAACATGATTTGATAAAAATAATTTTTGATCATATTATAAACACTAAAGAATGATTATTTTGGAGTGTTTAATGGTATATAACTTTGTTAAAATGTTTACTAGCCTTGCATGTTGTACTTAGTGCATTAGGAGTTGTAAAATACGTGAAATCGCATGATTTATGTGACTTACACAAAAACTACACTAATCTGATTATAACCACTATTTTAATCAGTAAATAACATGTATTGATTTTAAAATATCAAGTCGTTTTGAGTTGGGATGATTATAGTAACGTTTAACGCAAAACTATGTGTTAAAACGGTCAAAAATCAACTTTTCGGGTGATTTTTGTAAAACTGATTTAGATCAGTAAATAAATAGATATTTTTAGTTTAAAATAAGTATTTTAACTAATTTTAAGTTTACTTGGTGTTTGGTTGGTCTTATGTGACTTCCGACGCCCGAAAACGTTACCGAATCGCTAAAATACGCATTTTTCTAAGTACACTAGTATGGGAAAATTTTGGGTAAACCTTATGTGTTAAAATGTGTTATGTGATTTAAATATGAGAATGTGAAAATATGTTAAGTTTTAACATGATCTTAAATATTGGATTATGCATGTATATATTTGTACGTTTTGTGCGGTAGAAACAGTAAAATTGCGTTAAATGTGTAACTTGTTTGTCGAGCATGAAATTTGGTACATATGAGATGTTTTATGTATATTTTCTTTAAAAATGACAAAATAAATAAGTTAACAAGATTTCGCGTGTTTCGGTGCTAAATTATGTGAACGTTTATGTATATATATTACGACGCGCAAATCGTAGATATATTGCCTATAAACGGGAGTGTTAACGGATTTACACAATATTGGTCACCAATAAAATCGTTCAAGTCGCAAAACCATAAAAATATATGTATATGGACTCATATATATAGGACAAGGATCCGTTAGGAACCACCTCTTATTGCAAGAACCGCGAGAACCAATGTGAACACAACCAAAAATGCCTAAAAATAGCTAAATATCACACAAATTTTTTTTTTAATATTTTTTTTTATAAAAAAAATCTCTACTTTTCGAAGCAAAAAAAAAAATTTTAATTTTTTTTTAATTTTTTTTTTTGCTACTAAAAGTAGCGATTTTAACATAAAAAATATTAAAAAAAAAATTAGATTTTTTTTTTTTTTATTCTTTTAGGTTTTTTGGGGGTTTAGTTTTTAGCATTTTAGCTTGGGGGGGGGGGGGGTGTGGGGCGGTTTAGGTTTTTGGGGGGGGTGGGGGGTTAGGTTTTTTTTTTTTGTTTTTTTAGCTATTTTAGGTTGTGTTCACATTGGTTCTCGCGGTTCTCGCAATAAGGGTGGTTCTCGCATGAACCTTACCCTATATATATATATATTAACGTGCCAACATAATAAAAAATGACAACTTTTCGAGAAAATCTCAAAGTTATATGATAATTCTTAGAAACAGAGAAACTTAGGATTTTTGTGTTATGAATTTTAATTTAAAATCGTTCCTATATATATATATATATATATATATATATATAATAGGACGTATGGAAATCAATCTCTGGGATTGCGCTATTAAAAATACGCACCCAAAGGTGAGTGTCACTAAACCCCTCTTTTTACTGTTTTGTATTTATTTTGGGGGTAGAACACGTCAATAAAAGGGTTTAATAATGTTTTTGAAATAAAACATACATTTTAATATAAAATATATATTTTCGATGAAAATATATGAAATTTGATAAGTCATACGTTTTGAAGTTAAAACGTTTTTGATGAATAAATGTTGGACAATGGGATGATACGGTATTTCCTAGGCGAAACATGACCGTATAGTTGGGACGGATGCCGGCCTGGATCTCGAATGATTGAGATCCAGGCGATTCGTACAACATCATGTATTAAATTGTCATATTAGTATGATATATATATTGTACGTGAGGCATACATCATATTGTCCTTCGAGAGGACCCTGCGCCCATGATGTCGTTTAATCAGTTAAGTATTGCACGCGATGAATTGTTAGTTGATCTATCGGGTTGACAACCCCGTCGTGACCGGTCGTCCCGTGTCAATGTAAAACGACGGATTAATATTCTGTTTATTGTCTAGCTTTGATTATCCCTGCATGGTTAATATATAGTTCGTATCGTCTAGCTAACATACGAATCTGAAAGTTAACGCAATAATTTAATATACAAAACCTGGGCAATATATATATTACAGTTGTCGAATCGATGAACCGACGGAAGGCCCATGGATTTTATTAAGGAAGTAAAAGGGTCTTTCTAAAATTATATGGATGTTTTAAAATAAACACCTAAACGGAAAGTTTTCCTTGGAATAAAATTATTTGTAAGTGAATATGTGAACTCACCTTCCTTTGTGTTGACACTTGATTTTAACGTGTTCTACAGGTACTTGAGTCCGGCTTCGGGAATTATGGCGTATCTTGTGGTTGTTGATGCATGTTTTGTCACTTAATATGTTGGACTAACTTTTAAAACTTTCAGGGACGAATGTAATAAGATCCGTTAGGATCAAAACAACTTAACTATGTCGTGGTTGTGTTGTGTCTTACAACGTAATGTTTAAATAACTTACATCTAAAATATACTAAAATGACCAACTATTAAATGCATCGATCGACAAGGTATAAATGGGCACCAGCTTCCGTCACCACTACATTTTATATTCCGCTGCGACGTTTTTGGGGTGTGACATGTCACCTTGCTGAGTTCTGGATAATCAGTACACATACAAAAAGGCTTATCTTCACGGATATAACTGGGGCTCCCCAAAGCGAAAAACTAGGTCCAACAAACTTCTGTCCAACACTTCCCGTAGTTGATTAGACAATTCTTGCAACCCTCCTGGTGCAAGACGGTAAGAGTACAAGTATTCAGAGCTGCCTCTGGCGTGATACCGATCTAATATTCCACCTGATGATGTGAAGGTAAACTTGATAGTTCTTCTGGTAGCACATAGGGAGAAATCACGAACAATGGGTGGATCCTCGATCCTCTTTTCCCTAGCCTTAACATCAGTAACGAATGCTAACATAGCAGGGTAATCCTTCCGTGAACACTTCTAGCCTTCATTGCTGAATTGATGCTAACCTCTGCACCACTCGGATACTTTATGATAGACGACAACTTCCTCCTCACAGGGTATATCTGCGCGATATCTGTATAACCAATCCATACCGACTACCGTATCAAAACTATCAAGGGTAGCATAAAGGAGGTCGATGTCGAACACTTGTCCCACAAGGTCGAGTTTGCATCCCAACGAACACATGAAATTTCAATTGTCTTGCCATTAGCCGATCCCACAATAGGTTCAGATTGAAGGAGCATCAGGGTTAAAAAGAACAGAGACAAAGCGATTAGCTACTCATACTAGCTACCACGTTGCTATAATCCTGGCGTCGCCCACGCCAATCCTAAATGCCCTTCCATGAGTATCATTTCCAGTGTTTTTATTGTCGTCGTTCCCTTGGTTGTTGTCGTCTTGATTCTAACAACGGCCAATCCATGTCGTGGGCACCTTCATTTCCATACTGTAGGCCATAGTTACAAATACCTTGATGTCGCCGTGACTGTTACCTCTAATGTCATTGCCTGAAATGGAGTCCTACGATATTTCACCGACAAATCCATCTTTTCACATTCCGTGCCACGTCCTAAAGTGTTACTCATTGTGCTGTCAGTCACACATTCCATACTACAGTCAATTGTCATCGCCTATGTCCTGATTGATTCGTAAGATTTGGCTCCCATGAGCCGCTGACTAGGGTTAAGGATTCAATTGAAGCCAATTTGCTGATGCTCGTTGCCGGTAGCCAAGGTCATTCTAATACTGAGGTTGGTGAGGTACTACGCTCATCCTCTTACCCATCAATCTTGCATGTCGATGGAGTAATACACGGTACGCTACTAGAGTGTTGCAGAAGTGATCGCACTTCGGGGTCTAAGACGTTAATACATTGAGTTCCAGCAAACGAAGAGGAGCGAGAAAGGTATAGACCAATCATTTAACATTCTACACAGTTCGCTAGGCGTTCAGGTGTGTTCAGGTACACTCGCTAGCTTCGAGATTCGCAAGGATTCAGTGAGAAGTGAAATGATCATGTTCGAGTAGGAGACAATCACTGCTACGACTCCTATAGACTTGTTACGTTTCACATTGATCAAATAACAGAGCAGAACCCCTTTTTCACTTGTTAAGCCTCACTGGGACTCACATGCACCCCACATTATTATTATGTGTGCACCCACAATAATATTGTGATTTGCATGCTCATCTCAGTTCTTCCTAACTCATGTCAAATGGTTCCTCAAACTCAGATGTCAAACAAAGAACATCACAAAACAGGGGTCACGAATCTCTAGGGTAACACCACACTATCAATCACTTAACACATACAAGTAATACATGAATTCATATTGTTATGCTAAACGTGCAATCACATGAAATATCTTATGTAAGTGTTCACTAGTTATGTTGTGCAATCAGTAAATGAGAGACGAACCTTGCTATCTGGAGCTGAGTGTCATGGTCGTAGTCTTGTTCTCAAAACTGTTCGGTTATAGTCTGGTTTTATAAAAACATTTTAACACCAAGATCACTATAACCAGTGACTCTGATACCAAAGTGTCACACCCCTAAAATACCACTTACGGAAACACCGCGGGACGTGTGACGTACTAGGATCTTAGCCACCAATCACATTGAACTCATAAGTATGTTAAGATAAAACTTTCATTCATTAACATAAAGTGTTACAAAACATTACATATAATTCGTTGTATACAGCAGAAGCATAACTCATTTGTTAAGTGTTTCATAAACCAAGCGTACGTAAACCATTAGACTTGTATTGCGAATCCATGTGTCACGACCCATGACCACTCCGGCCTTCCAGACAGCAAGTTCCAATGCTATAACTCTACAGACCTGCAAGCATGCAGACAAGTGTGTTAGACGACGCTGGTGAGTTCAAAGTTTTGTTAACGCGTTTAGTTACTAGTTACCAGATTAAAATGTTTCAGAGATTCATTGTTGTTAATCACACGCTTACCGCCGATGGCTCTAGAATATTTTCCCTAAACCCCAATGTCTCTATCAAAACATTGGTCAAGATGGGGGTCATTAGTTCATCACCGACCTCCCCGGTGTGGTGTGAGGGTGCCAAACCTAAGTAGTACTACTAACTAATAACCCGTTGCCCTACAAGCAACAATCGGTGGGAGGGACTTGCGTGATAGATATAGACGTGTATTAACCAACAACCCAAGTTTAACATTCCAGTCAAACCCATTACCCGACATTCCTCCCCGGAACGTTTACCAGATGTCCCTCCCCGGGACGCATGCTTGGAAAAAGAGCAGTGAACTCACCTTAGATTTGCTCGGTATGTCACGTTACATTACCCGTTCCCAGTTAGTCAACCAAACCCTACCGTGGTTACTACAGATAATCAGTTTCGTGAACATATATCCAAATCACATATTCATAGTACACGTTACACAAGTAGCATACAAGTATAACACATCCTTAAATGAGTCGTAACTGTTAAGCATGCAATCCATTGTTTGTCGTAAAATCACTTAATAAGTGCACGGGTTTTGTTTGCAAATCAATCTCTCACAGTACACGTATTATCAAAGATCGAGTTTTGCTGTTAAGATTACAGTTCATCACATAACAAGTACTTAATCGCACACATGATCAACAACATAACCAGAAGGGACGAAACATGACTTCACATGTGAACAATTCTTGGCGAATAACCACAGGTGACGAAACACTATGTTTCTCCGAGGCTAGCATGCGACAAAACACTATGTTTCGTTGTGGATATCATAATCTGCAACCCTAACTGACGCCATGGCTAACAAACCCTAACCATATTCAACCAATTAACATCATCATCATAATAATAATCCATGCGTTCATGATTTTAATCATAACCCGAGACTATAACACACTTCGTTACCAGAACTATGTCAACTAACATGCTCGATTCAATAAATCCCAACTATAATACAATCCTAGTCCTTCCGATTCACCCACACAATCACATTCGCACATATTACTCATCACAAGATGTCCATGAACAGATCATTGATCACAGATTATATCCTAATCATCCTAACAGTTTATCTATGATACGTGGTTCATCAAGGTTTCCACTAACATGCCAACCACAGATTATGCAAAAATACACATACCACACAATATTTACGTACTGAGTTTTAAACAAGAACACAAAAGTAAGACACTTACCGAACGTAGAGTGAATCGGCGATGTTTAGAATGATGGGGCTTCTGCTGTCGTTTGTTTAGAGAGAGTATAGGGTTTGGGGGGGGGGGGTTTCAGTTATACAAATAGAGGTTATACGCAACCATTCTGGGAAGAAGTAACCTGGGCCGAAGCCCTTAATGGCGAAAGACCTCTGTGGACGAAAGATGTATGTTTTGTTCAACTTGATAATGACGAAACACCACCTTTGACGAAACTCTACTCTCAATATTTTGTCGGATCCTTTAAACATTGATTGGACTGAGGTCTGTTACACATGGGCTTTGCAAATGAAATATCAAAATGGAATCCAACTTCACGTGATATGCTAACACTTGATCTGTGCAACATGTGATTAAATGAACCCCACATGGGCTGATGCAACTAGGCCTTAAATGTTGTTCATTGTTTGGGTCGAAAAACTTGTATAGTGTGATTCTATTGGACCTCAATCAGTACATGGGCCGCAATTGCATAGTTGACTGAGATACTCACATGGGCCGCCAACTTCTTTTAACACACATTAAATGAACTGCATGAAACACTTAAAGTTGTCGGATGAGTTATGTTAATGGATCGAAATTTCGGGTTGTCACAGGGCTCGCTACACCCAAATAGATCTATCACTCATGTACCTCAATCCTACAACGAGGATTAATGGTCTTAAGCATCATACCCACCACTCACATGATCTAGCAGTACCCTTCCTTAGCTTACCATACCAAATAGTAACGTTTGTACACAGTTGTAACATGTACTTTGATGCGTGTGTGGTGGTATATAGATTTATGTATAATTTAAGCCCTTTTTACACGTTAGTCAAGTTTTAAATTTATAAAACACGATATTTACTAACACCAAACACACATATGGGCAAGTGCACCCATCGTGAGCGTAGTATAGTGTTGGTAAGATACCGAGGTCGTCCAAGGACACAAGAGCTTTTAGTAACGGTTTATCCTCAACGTCTAATCAAATCAAAAGTTTAGAAAAAGGTTTTAAACAAAGAAAAATAAAAACTAACTAAAATGCTGAAAATAAAATAAAAATAAAAGCAGATAGACAAGATGAATCACTTGGCTCCGACTCGTGTTTAGTGTAACCTTTGATTATTTCTACACTTTTCCACTTTTTAAGAGATTATCTTAGTTATTGTAGTAGGCCCGTCTTTTGAAGGTGACGTTACCCTAAACCCAGTAGTTTGAGTCAGCAAGGATACAATCCTAAAGGGTCGGATTATTGAAAGATAATTAATTAAGTTATTAATGCATATTATGGTAGGCCCCTCTTTTGAAGGTGACGTTACCCTCGGCTAAGTAGTCTGAGTCAGCAGGGATACAGTCCTAAGTAGCCGGGTTAAAGTATTAATAGTAGCTTACATATGAGGGGGTCAAAGAGTTTGGACCCCCGCCATCCAATACCGTTAAGTATTGAAGGAGGTCCTACGAAATTTGACCCAGGTCCTTGCAGGATCTATACACTGAACAAAGCAAGATTCTTACCAAATCGTTCCCTTAACCCCCGACCAGGTAGCCAACATACCTCCATATAGACCGTGGAGATATGAATGGTGAAAATATTTTATTTTGTATAGACAATAAAATAATGCCAAGACACCACGGACAAACGATAAGGAAAAATCACCTTCAACATTAGAAACTAGTTATTAAAGTCATTAATACATAACCAAGTAAAAAGTGCGAAAAGATTAAAAATAAAAAGTATTACACTAGACACTTCGTCTTCACCAAGTGATGTAAGAGACTTAGGCAAACATGGCCTTGATTGTCAAGAACTCTTACGATCAATCTTGGATCCCGAGACGACTCGCACACTCTATAATGGACAATGGATGATGGTGGTGGATGATGGTGTTATGGTGGTGGTGGGTGGTGGGTGAAGTGTGAGAGAGGTGGTGTGCCAAGGGATGGTTTGAGCTTGAGCCAAGCACTCCTATTTATAGGCTGAACAGAAGCTCGGGCACGGCCCCGTGTCCATTGGGCACGGCCCCATGTCCACATCCTTCTCTGTCTTCATTAATTGCACTTTGTCTGCATTAGTTGACCACGCCCCCGTGTCCGCTGGGCACGGCCCCGTGTGCAGAAGCATATCTGTACTATCAAGATTTGCCTGGATTCTGCGAATCTTATAGTTGACCGCGACCCCGTGTCCACTGAGCACAGCCCCGTGGTGGGCGATGGAAGCTTCTACAGCTTTGTCTTTTCCGCTGGGACTTGGGCACGCCCCCGTGTTCACTGAGCACGGGGCGTGTTCAGCCTTCTGTTTTCTTGTTTTGCTTGGGAAGATGCTGTCGTGGGGTCGGGCATGTCACGTTTGTTCCTTTTCTTGTATTTATGTTAGATTTAGCTGTCTTTTTGCTTCTTTTGTTAATTTGAGCTCATTTAATACTGAAAATACAAAAGGAAGACAAAAGCACACTTTTCCAACATTAGTACTAAAAAATGGTTAGTTTTTTGCCACAATTGATGTAATTTATATGTTGCATTTTGCACGCATCAAACACCCCCACACTTGAATCTTTGCTTGTCCTCAAGCAAAACTCTTTATAATGTGGCTTTATACTCCCAAATGGAATGGGTAGAAGAGAAGGTTTTTGGGCTTGTCATAGAGTGTCGGGATTTCCAAGATTCTTTATTAAATTTTATTTTTATTTATTTACAATCCTATTCATCATGATTTATTTAAAACTTTTCATAAGATAAATTACTTATTAGGGCATAACATGCCTATTTAAAATTCTATTTATATACAAGTTCACATACCTCACGGGGGATCACTCAACACTCAGCCGAAAATGTATTTTAGTGGATCACTCGAGAGCGGCATGGAACTTACTCCTACCATAGACTTGCCAAGCAATCAATCCTCCTCCTTTTTAACTATATACCTTGGTAAATATCAAGAGGACTTTTGGGTGAAGGGTTGGGTTAGTGGTTAGTGAAAGGGCGAAAATCGTAACAAGCGTCGGTTTTCGTAAGACTTTTGATTTTTGCAACTTTTATTTTGATGAAGCTTTTATTTAAACAAAGCTATTTTTGATAAACTTGTTTGTTTATTTCTCTTTTGCTTCATCATCAACACTTTTTTTTTGAAAAGTCATACGAAGTACCGAGCTTGTTACTAAAATAAAAGGTTAAAAATAAAAAGGGTTTTGGTGGGTGAAAGGGTGTTTGGTTTGGGTTATGAAATGAAAAGGTTTAGGCTCAAATGGGCTAACTAGGGGGATTTTGGGTAGTGGTAAAAAAAATAATGGTGTAGAAATAAAAAGGGTTAGTCCTAATGCCTCCATCATTTACTTACTCGGGTTTAAGTTGGTAAGGACCGGGAATGTATCGTCGTGGCAAGTTCTAAAGTCGTAAGAACCAAGCGGCTATTCACACAAGAAACGAAAAATGAGCATTTAGTTTAAAGATATGTATTTGTATGCTCAATAAAGGCTCAAAACTCACTTTTGTGGGAATGGGTTTTTATGTGATCAAGTATATATAATCAAATTTTAACTAAGCTTGTCATGCCGTTTCATAATTTTCTTAAGATGGTTCTTTTTATCACGACGCTATTGGTTTTAAATTTGTAAAAATATAACCTTTTTAGAATTTGAAATTCTCAAGTTAAACCTAGACAAGTAAAAAAAATGAAAAAAAATTGGGGTGATTAGCGGTTCCAATAGAGTTTTGTGTAAGGCTTGTTGTTAGGACTTGCAAGATTCAAGGTTTTAGCATCCCCCCCACACTTAAATTACACATTGTCCTCAATGTGTCCCAAAAATAAGTTTTTAGGTTGATTGAATGTGTAAAAGGGTGTGAAAAAGCAAAAATTTGTGTTACTGGGCGTCTGGACACGGCCCCGTGTTGTCCGGGCACGACCCCGTGTTCAGGTGCCAGTAACAAAATTGAAAAAGAGAAACAGAAGCCTGGACACGGGGGCATGGTGGGTGAACACGACCCGTGTCCAGTTTACCTGAACTGGGTATTTTCTGCAGACTGTGCAGCACGGGGCCGTGTTGGGCGGACACGGCCCGTGCTGAACTTGCTGTAACGAAGACAATTTTGTCGGATGGCCCTGTTTTCCTGCATGGGGTGCTGGTTCAAGTTTCCCTTGCTATCCTTTGCCTCCCCGAGTGTGTTTTATTTGTTTCAACATCATCCAAACACCAATTTAACTAAAACCATCATTCATTAAGTCATAGAGAGAATTACATAATAGTCCTAAAAGTTAAAAAACAAAGCAGAAAGTAAAATTAAAGGGTCCTAAATTAGATAGGTCAAGTGATACGTAAAATCATCCTAAGGAGCTCTACTAATAATAACCAAAACTTCGGAAATAGTTTTCCGGTTTTCAAAAGTTTTGTAGAACTCCAAGCCGAGGGGCGTTAAAGCCATTCTTCTATCTCTCTTGGGAGGAAGAAGGCGGCGTCATTTTCTTCAACATCTTGTGGAGGAGGAACGACACCAACATGGACCCCTTGTAGCACTTCCTGAAGGGGCTCCGGGTGCATGGCGTACCACTCGGCTGGTATGATGATTTCAGGAACCACATTCCATGCCCTTTGGGTAATGATTGGAACCAAAGGAGGAGAAGCGAGAATGTTCAACCTTTGGTGCAAAAGGTTAACCTCTCGAAGACATCCATCTAGCCCTATCGTCAAATGATTAATATGGTCAACCAATGCCTCTTCCACCCCGGTCATCTCATCAAGGGCCTCTCTTAAGGCGTAAACGTAGTTTACAAGAGAAGCTTCAACCGTTGATGATCTTCTCCCTTGTCGGTTGTTTCTGGAATGTGATGAAGATGTTCCGCTAGTTCTGCTCACCATTCTGAGAAAACATACCGAGAAGAGTTCAATTTTATGAGATCGGTACTTCGGACACGGCCCCGTGTTCAACGAACACGGCCCGTGTTCAAATGTCTGCAGATTTTTTTTAGGACAAGGGATCATGGAGTTTTAATTTGTTTTTATGATGTTTAGAACGTTTTTAAGCAGAAACAACTTAAAACCTTGTTGTAGAATTTATTTTTAACAAGATCCCATGAATAAAAATCTAACAAACATCTCAATAAAGCTTGAAATTGTGGAGATTTCAAGTTTTAATGGAAGCATGAAGGAAAATTGAAGAAGAAGAAAGTGGATAAAAGAGGAAAGGACAAGAAGGTAGTTGAGAAACTTCTTTTAGAAAATACCTAGGATGGTATGTGAGAAGATTCCCCAAATCTCTGTCCCTGGAATGGTTCAAATGTGCAGGATTCTTGGCTGCATTTATAGAAAACGACAGTACGTTGCGCACGGCCCCATGTCGGATGGACACGGCCCCGTCTGCAGACAGAATCCTGAAACAATTTTGTCCGTATTCTGATGAAATCAGAAGGGAATCTTTTGGTGGGCACGGGGGCGTGTTGACCTGGGCACGGCCCCGTGTCGAAGGGTTGTTTATGAAGTTAGTCTATTTTTAAGGAACTTTTCCGGATCGGGCGGTTCCTTACAGGATGGAACAACCCCAAAGTGCCTAAGATACCTTAATTGTTCTAGATTAAGACGAGAACACAAGAGGTTGTCGGTGAGGGTGATTCCTATGCTATATGTAGGTGGACAAGTCCAACCCTTTCCCGGGCTCTCGTTAAAGAAGGTGTATGCCGAATCGCTCAGGTCTATGTATGCATCGAACGAAGTCGATGGGGAGTCCTTCACGGCACAATCGACACAGGGACGACTATCGCTCAAGTCCTTGCTAGATTTGGAGGTATCGCCGGGAACAACGAAGTTGTTTGAATGCGTTCCCAACACTTCTTCTTGGTTATCGTCTTGGGATAAATTATTGAAATCTATCCTAAGTTCTTTTAACCAATTAAGAATTAAATCTTCTAATTGAAATAGTTCATCAAGAAGCATTTCTCCTAGAAAATCTGGTTGAGAGCATTCAAGGGAGAGATATGGATTATTTTTACTTTCGCCCCTCTTAAGGATATAAGAAAACAATGGGTCTATATAGTGGGGCTTGTAATTTAGAAAATAACATTCTAATTCCTTATGGGAACCACCACATATTTGACACCACGTACCATAAGAATGCCGAAAGTAAAAACTATCAGTATCACTCATGTTTATGTCAGAAATTACCAACCGTCAGGATCTTACAGTTCTGTTTTTAGTAACTGAATCTTGGGCACGGGGCGTGTTGAGTGGGCACAGCCCCGTGTTCAGCTTACTGTCTGACTTAAAACAGGATTGTCAGTTCCAATGATTGGGCACGGGGCGTGTTCAGCGGGCACGACCCGTGCTGAGTTCTGCAGAAACTGAAAAATTAAGAAAAATCCTAAAAAAATAGAAAAATAAGAAAAAACGATTAGGCCGTTGATTCCTAACTTTCTTAAAATCCTTGTGTCCCCGGCAACGGCGCCAAAAACTTGATGCGTGTGTGGTGGTATATAGATTTATGTATATTTTAAGCCCTTTTTACACGTTAGTCAAGTTTTAAATTTATAAAACACGATATTTACTAACACCAAACACACATATGGGCAAGTGCACCCATCGTGAGCGTAGTATAGTGTTGGTAAGATACCGAGGTCGTCCAAGGACACACGAGCTTTTAGTACCGGTTTATCCTCAACGTCTAATCAAATCAAAAGTTTAGAAAAAGGTTTTAAACTAAGAAAAATAAAAACTAACAAACATGCTGAAAATAAAATAAAAATAAAAACAGATAGACAAAATGAATCACTTGGCTCCGACTCGTGTTTAGTGTAACCTTTAATTATTTCCGCACTTTTGCCATTTTTAAGAGATTATCTTAGTTATTGTAGTAGGCCCCTCTTTTGAAGGTGACGTTACCCTCAATCCAGTAGTTTGAGTCAGCAAGGATACAATCCTAAAGGGTCGGATTATTGAAAGATAATTAATTAAGTTATTAATGCATATTATGGTAGGCCCCTCTTTTGAAGGTGACGTTACCCTCGGCTAAGTAGTCTGAGTCAGCAGGGATACAGTCCTAAGTAGCCGGGTTAAAGTATTAATAGTAGCTTACATATGAGGGGGTCAAAGAGTTTGGACCCCCGCCATCCAATACCGTTAAGTATTGAAGGAGGCCCTACTAAATTTGACCCAGGTCCTTGCAGGATCTATACACTGAACAAGGCAAGATTCTTACCAAACCGTTCCCTTAACCCCTGACCAAGTAGCCAACATACCTCCATATAGACCGTGGAGATATGAATGGTGAAAATCTTTTATTTTATACAGACAGTAAAATAATGCCAAGACACCACGGACAAACGATAAGGAAAAATCACCTTCAACATAAGAAAATAGTTATTAAAGTCATTAATACATAACCAAGTAAAAAGTGCGAAAGGATTAAAAATAAAAAGTATTACACTAGATACTTTGTCTTCACCAAGTGATGTAAGAGACTTAGGCAAACATGGCCTTGATTGTCAAGAACTCTTACGATCAATCTTGGATCCCGAGACGACTCACACACTCTATGATGGACAATGGATGATGGTGGTGGATGATGTTGTTATGGTGGTGGTGGGTGGTGGGTGAAGTGTGAGAGAGGTGGTGTGCCAAGGGATGGTTTGAGCTTGAGCCAAGCACTCCTATTTATAGGCTGAACAGAAGCTCGGGCACGGCCCCGTGTCCACATCCTTCTCTGTCTTCATTAATTGCACTTTGTCTGCATTAGTTGACCACGCCACCGTGTCCGCTGGGCACGGCCCCGTGTGCAGAAGCATATCTGTACTATCAAGATTTGCCTAGATTCTTCGAATCTTATAGTTGACCACGGCCCCGTGTCCGCTGAGCACGGCCCCATGGTGGGCGATGGAAGCTTCTACAGCTTTGTCTTTTCTGCTGGGACTCGGGCACACCCCCGTGTTCACTGAGCACGGGGCGTGTTCGGCCTTCTGTTTTCTTGTTTTGCTTGGGAAGATTCTGTCGTGGGGTCGGGCATGTCACGTTTGTTCCTTTTCTTGTATTTATGTTAGATTTAGCTGTCTTTTTGCTTCTTTTGTTAATTTGAGCTCATTTAATCCTGAAAATACAAAAGGAAGACAAAAGCACACTTTTTCCAACATTAGTACTAAAAAGGGTTAGTTTTATGCCACAATTGATGTAATTTATATGTTGCATTTTGCACCAATCATACTTCACCTCCGAAGTTATAAAACTGAAAGCAGTAAAAAGAAAAGGGGGTCACGAACTCACAGTCTTGCGTCTTCAATTACAATAACCTAAGCTTCTTCCGGTGTACACGACTACCTACAACGTACTAATGTCTATTAGACGAGCGGGTCGTGCCTTGACTTAGTATTAATGTCTTTGAGTTACGTTTCCTTGTATCTTCGATATTATTCCAAGTTATATAATTATTCGTTAAAATAATTAGTATTTCAACTTAAATTATATTTATTAAATTTTTTAATAACTGTTAAACCATATTGTTGTAACTTAATACTTCCCAAGTATTTATACTTGTATTTCCTTCCCAATGATGGGGGTATCTTATACATGTGTATTTTTTCCATGTTTTGAGGTCGTATTCCGGTGTGTATTTATACGTACGAGAATACGTATTTTTATTGTATTCATTAAGTATCCTTATACTTAATTTCATATCAATTATTCCGGAATATTATCTTTAATGAAGATCCAATATATATTTCCAAAATATATATTTTAAGGAGTTTTACATAGAAAAATTATTTATAATTTTTCGTTGACAAAAATATTTGTATTTTCTCAAAAGTTCAAAAATAATAATATATTTTCAAGTCCAACTTGGAAAATATATTTAAACTCATTTTCTTCCAAAGATGACATGTTTCATATTTATTTGAGAAAAATATATTTCTCCCGAGAATATTGTATTTCATGTTTGTGTAAGAAAATATATATTTCTTAAAAATAATATATCTTCCAAAAATTTCAAGAAAAATATATATTTCACACTTGCCAAAAGTAATATATTTTTCTCTTGTCAAAATATGATATATTCTTGTAGTAATTGTAAAAATCATATTTTTACTTCCTTGGTGTCATAATATTATTTACCAAAATATTCTTTGTGAATAAATTTTCTGGAATATTTCGTAAGTCCTACATTACATTGTTCGGTTTCACCAATGTTTTGTGTAAGTGTGTATATTTATTCCTTGGAATTTTGGTAATATTTCGGACGGTAATTCTTGGTATTGTGTGAGTTATATTATTTCAAGTCCTAAAATAATATAACTAATACATAAAGTATACAAATAATCACACACATGTGACATCTAAATACATATTTTCCTAAATACATATTTAGTCACTTTTATTTACGAAAACCACCCTCCAATATTTGTATTTTTGTAATAAAATCTTTGGCAAGGTTTTTGTGACAATTTATGGTTAAAATTACACTTGTAAGTGTAGGTTAATAAATTATTTTCTAAGTGTTTGGATTTTTTAGAAAATTTTGCCATAGTTTCCCCTAAAAATGAAGATTCCCATGCTTTCAAGCATATCATTTTCTTTTGTAAAAATCAACACAATCAATTTACAATCATCAACAAACAACTTACACTTACCAATTTTGTCAAAATCATGAATATTCTACTACTTCATGAACTTGAATATTTGTAAAAATTTGTAGGAACTTACTAGTATTATTAGTAAGACTTGTTACCCTTTAAAATGTGATTAGTTCTTTAACAACTTCGTTTTTAAAGAAGTTAGATGTTTACAACTTCCAATCATATTTTCCAAAAATATTTCTTTATGCATTCTTCTTGTTACACAAGTTTTTCTACACTTGTATTAAAAATAAGATTTGTTTATGTAAAAACCAAGATTAAATGAAACTCATATTCTTAACTTGGTGTCTTCGAAAAACCATTCATAAATCTTTAGATCTATATGATTAATAACTTACTTTGATCATTATTTTTCAAGAAATCAAAATATTCTTTCAAGTTCATGATCTTCATGTGGATGATCTATCATCCTACAACATTTCTACTTTCACATCTTGCTAGATTATGTTTTTAATCATGATCTAGCAAGATCTTATGATGATCAACATCATTTCAACAAACAATCAATGATCAACAAGCATAACAACTCATATTCATCAAGATTACTTCATTAAACATGCTTATGTTCAAGTTTACTTCATGTGATCTTTAGTGTTCTTGATGATTATCATTATGTTTCTTCTTTTAACCACTAAAAATAAGAGTAAACTAGCAAGAACAAGACTCTTACCACTAGCACAAGGCTAGGGATAATCAAGTGAAGAAATAAGGTGGATAAAAGCAAACAAGAGAGGTCCTTGAACTTCCACAAGCTCCTAGCTTCTTTGTATGATCTCTAACACCTTTGTGTGTATGTAAAATATATGAGTAAGATTGAATGAAGGTGTGTATGGGTGATCTCGGCCGAGAGCTCCAAGGGGAGTAGAGAAACTTGTGTGTTTTTGTGAGAATGAAGGTTATGAAGTTATGTTTAGGGTGTTAACTTATAAACCAATCTCATGTATCCATCCATTGTGTAATATGTCTTAGAAAGCACAGCATGATCCATTAAAATATTAAATGAAATCTTGAGGTATGGGGGGTGAGTATGGTCGATTACTAGGTGGGTGGGGGGGGGTAGTAGGATAGGTTTAACTAGTTTAGTTAGTTTAAGGTAAAAATTCAAGTATTAGTTAGTGATGTTAGTTACTAGATATTTATAGGGTGTTATGATGTCCGGGGACCATAACTAGCTTGGAAATGTTAAAACAGTGCTTCTAGTGTAAATTTGGTGTTTCGGATAGTGTCCGGTTGTTCAGTTGGTTACTGGTTCGTTAAAGTGCTAAACTTGCAGTTTAGTGTGCTTTATGTACCCTTTTGTGACACTTTTAATTCCCGACACTTAGAAAAGCATTCAGGACCGTTTAACCATATTTCTGCATGATATTAGATTGTTAAAATAATGATTTTTGCTGAATTTTGCTGAATTCAGCACTTTGGGTGAGTTTTAGGCACTTTCCGGCACTTAAACTATCACTTAGAAAGGCAGTTTTGTGATCCTTACTTTCCTACACACTACACTAGCGTGGTGCTTAGTTTCTGGGTCATTCTGTGTCTCAATTAACTGTCTGTCTATGTGCTGAGTTCTGTCTGCATTTTCCTTGTTTACCAGATAACTGAACTTAATGCACCATTTGAGGCAATAAAGCTTTAATGCAATATTGGTATGATATTAAACAACGTATGATGCACAATTATGTATATGGCAGAAATCAGAAAGCATTTAATTGTAATTCAGCTCAGTCATTAGGCACTAATCATGGTTAATTAATGTTATGGATACCTGGATTTTTGACAGTTGTCGCATTCTCCCCCTGTTAAGAAAATTTCGTTCCGAAATTTTAACCTTTACTACTAGCTGCAGGGGTGTTAGGAAACAAATGTGGATACTTTGCTTTCATGCGGTCCTCACGCTCCCAAGTAAACTCTGGGTCGTGACGTGTGTTCCATCTAACCTTAACAAGCTTAACACTACTCCTCCGAGTTTTGTTAACTTTCCAGTCAGTAACCTCAACAGGTTCTTCAGTAAAGTGGAGTGTGTCTTCAATGTGAACTTCGCCAGCAGGTATGATCACGGTTTCTTGAGTTGGACTCTTCTTCAGATTAGATACATGGAATGTATCATGAACACCATTAAGTTCTGCTGGTAGTTCCAACTTATATGCTACAGGACAAATCCTCTCCAGGATTTTGAACGGTCCAATAAATCGTGGGTTTAACTTTCCACGCTTCCCAAAGCGTGCCACACCTTTCCAATGTGAGACTTTCAATAAAACCATATCTCCCACTTCGAATTCCAAAGGCTTCCTCCTTTGGTCTGCATAGCTCTTTTGTCGATCACGAGCCGCCTTGAGGCGTTCTCGGATCTGTATGATCTTATCTATTATTTCTTGAACCAACTTGGGGCCAACGAGCTGCCCAGCATAACGGCGATCAACATTTTCGTCCATAAAGAGCTTCAAACGGTGCAGCTTGAATGCTTGTATGGTAGCTGTTAATATAGGAGAACTCAACCAAAGGCAGGTGAGTGTCCCAACTGCCACCCAAGTCCATTACACAAGCTCGTAACATATCTTCAAGCGTCTGAATCGTTCTCTCGCTTTGGCCGTCCGTCTGTGGGTGAAATGCGGTGCTTAAATTCAGCTGTGAACCAAACGCTTCCTAGAAAGATTGCCAAATCCTTGACACAAATCTTCCGTCTCTGTCAGATATAATCGAGATAGGCACTCCATGACGTGCAACTATCTCCCTTAGGTACAGCTCAGCTAGCTTACCTGTGTTATCCTTTTCCCTGATTGGCAGAAAGTGCGCAGACTTTATCAGACGGTCTACGATTACCCAAATCGTATCATGACATCTGGGTGTCTTTGGCAGCTTTGTTATGAAATCCATTGAGATCTGCTCCCACTTCCACATGGGTATCTCGGGTTACTGTAAAAGTCCTGAAGGCTTCTGATACTCGGCCTTCACCTTGGCACAAGTCAAACATTTACCAACATAAGTTGCAACATCACCTTTCAATCTTGGCCACCAGTAGAAATCCTTCAAATCTTGGTACATCTTATCCGATCCTGGGTGGATCGAGTACCTCGATTTATGAGCTTCATAAAAAATAACGTCTCTAAGACCACCACATAGAGGAACCCAAATTCATCCCATGAAACACAATGTTCCTTCCTCATTGGGTACCAACTGGTTCTCCATCCCACGGAGATATTCTTCCTTAAGATTTTCCTTCTTAAGAGCTTCTCTCTGTGTAGCACGAATGCGCAACGAGAGGTCTGTTTGAATGATCATCTCCAAAGCCCTAACCCTTATGGGCTTAATCCTCTCTTTTCGACTTAAGGCGTCTGCCACCACATTCGCCTTTCCTGGGTGATATTTGATTTCGCAATCAGAATCATTTAACAGCTTCACCCATCATCGTTGTCTCATATTAAGCTCTTTCTGATCAAATCTGTGATGGAGGCTCTTGTGGTCAGTAAAGATCGTGCATCGAGTGCCATACAAATAATGTCGCCAAATCTTCAATGCAAACACCACTACGCCTAACTCCAAATCGTGCGTGGTGTAGTTCTTCTCATGAACTTTCAATTGGCGTGAAGCATAAGCGATAACCTTCTGTCGCTGCATCAGCACACAGCCTAATCCCTGACGCGAGGCATCACAGTATACCACGAAGTCATCGGTGCCTTCGGGTAGGGATAGAATAGGTGCATCGCAAAGCTTGTTCTTAAGCAACTGAAAAGCTTCTTCTTGTTTATCTCCCCATTCATATTTCTTATCCTTTTGAGTAAGGGAGGTCAGCGGTTGGGCGATTTTCAAGAAATCCTCAATGAATCGGTGATAGTACCCTGCTAAACCCAAAAACTGACGGATCTCGGTCGGCGTCTTTGGATTTTCCCAGTTCTTAATCGCCTCAATCTTGGTGGGGTCCACATGAATCCCATATTTATTCACTACATGATTAAGAAATTGCACTTCACGCAACCAGAACTCGCACTTCGAGAACTTAGCGTACAGTTTCTCCTTCTTGAGCAGCTCTAAAATGGCTCTAAGGTGTTGTTCATGCTCTTCCTTCGTCCTTGAATAAATCAAAATATCATCGATAAATACAATCACGAATTTATCGAGATATGGCTTGCAAACTCGGTTCATCAAATACATAAATACTGTTGGTGCGTTTGTCAGACCAAACGGCATCACTAGAAATTCGTAATGTCCATAACGAGTTCTAAAAGCAGTCTTCGGTATACTCTCGTCTTGAATTCGTAGCTGGTGATAACCTGATCGAAGATCGATCTTGGAGTAGTAACTTGAACCTTGAAGTTGGTCGAAGAGGTCATCAATCCTCGGCAAGGGGTACCGATTCTTGATAGTCAACTTATTCAACTCTCGGTAGTCAATGCACATGCGGAAACTACCGTCCTTCTTCCTAACAAACAGAACTGGAGCTCCCCAAGGCGAGAAGCTTGGTATAATAAATCCCTTGTCCAAAAGCTCTTGTAGTTGCGTCGACAACTCTTGCATCTCGGAAGGTGCGAGTCGATAAGGCGCCTTGGCTACAGGCGTAGCGCCTGGAACCAAGTCAATATGAAATTTGACTTGTCGTTGCGGCGGTAATCCTGGCAAGTCTTCAGGGAAGACTTCAGGATATTCCCTTACCACAGGGATATCTTCCAACTTCGGCTCTTTAGCTTCTTTGTCAACAACGTGAGCCAAAAAGGCAACACATCCTTTCTACAAAAACTTCCGGGCCTTCAAACAACTGATAATCCTTAGAGGCATATCATGCTTCTCTCCATGCACTACAATCGTCTCTCCATTCACCATCTGGATGCGAATGATCTTCTCGTGGCATACGATCTCAGCTCGGTTGCTCGACAACCAATCCATTCCAACTACCACGTCAATGCTTCCCAACTCGACTGGCAGAAGATCAAGCGTAAACTCATGCTCTCCGAGCTCTATTACACAACCTCTAATTACTTCATTTGCTTCTACTAGCTTTCCATTAGCTAGTTCTATCGAGTATGGAATATCTAGCTTACTCGGTACTAACCTAAGTATATTCTTAAATTCTAGGGATACAAAGCTATAATCGGCACCAGTATCAAACAGTACAGATGCAAAGTGTTGGTTGATAGGGAATGTACCCGTAACTACGTTCGAATCCTGGCGAGCTTCCCTAGCTCCAATGTTAAAGACTCTTCCTTGGGCTTGCTTGTTCTTCGGGCAATCTCTCTTGAAATGCCCAACATCTCCGCAACTAAAGCATCCTTGTTTGTTTCCAGTACCACCCTGATTGGTGTTTTGGTTACGGTTTCCATTACCAGCTTGGTTTCCAGAACCACCACGATTTCCATAACCTCCCTGGTTACGATTCCCAGTCTGATTCCCATTGCCGTTTCCACCACGGTTACTGTTGCCACTGCCATTTTCATTACCTCTCTGGCCACCATTTCCATGACTATTACCATCCCAGCACATCTCCTTTGAATGACCATTCTTTCCACAGTTCTCACACTTCCTAAACCTACACTAGCTAGCATGATGGAACTGGCACACATCACACTTAGACAAGGTGCCCATGTAACCTCTTCCCTTATTCTCCGAGCTCGCAGTACCGGTCTTGGCTTCGGCTGGTGGGTTCGCATCTCTTTTCTTGTATCTACCGTTGTTGTTTCCTTGGGTACCCTTCTTGAAATTTGAGAACTTCCTCTTGTTCTCTCCTGATGACTCGACATGAGTCTCCTTCTTCTTTCCATCAGAGATTGAAAACTTGTTCAGCCTAATTGCTTCTTCAGTCAATGCCACACTCAAATCAATGGCCTTAGTGATCGTTGGAGGCTTAGATGTCATCACCATGCTCATGATTTGGGGTGCCAATCCCCAAATGAAACGCTCGATTCGCTTGAACTCTGGTTCTACCATGTAGGGGACAACGCGAGACAGGTCATGGAATCTGTGTACATACTCAGCAATCTTCGAGCCATCCATCTTTAGATTCCAGAACTCGGTTTCCAGCTTCTGAATCTCAGCTCTCGAGCAGTACTTCTTGCGCATCAGTTCTTTCATCTCATCCCAAGTTATAGCATACGTAGCTTCCTCTCCCAGAGTCTTAACCTGAAGGTTCCACCATGATAGAGATCCATCTAGGAAAAGTCCAGAAATGTAAGTGACTTGGTGCTCTGGCACACACTTGCTCATCCACAGCACGGAATTTGTTTTCTCCGCCCATCTAACGAAAGTTACAGCACCTCCAGTGCCGTCAAAATTCAGAGGCTTGGAGTCTAGGAATTGCTTGTAAGTACAGCCTGTACATGCAACATCATTCATAGAAAGCATTAGCAAACGCACATGGAATATCCAAACGTATCATAACGTGTCCTTAATGACTTAAACATTACCGTGAGGTGGGTTATTTGCTGAGGTACCTCCGCTGTGTTCAGAGCGCAAGGCCTCATGTTGTGCGATTGCTTGTGAAATCCGTTCTTGCAGTTCTGCCTCTGATGTGGGCAACTTAGTGTTCCTTCGAGGAGGCATCTTCTATAAAGAAGATTGTATGGGTCAGGTCTTATGTACATAATAAGTAGTATGTATATAATAGTGTTTATCATAACAAGTAAGCATGCAATCATAGCATAAACAAGTAATTTCAACCATGTATTTAATGAGAACATTACGATTGAGCTTTCATTAATCATCGACCATAAATACAGTTACATGTTTTACAAATGTATCGTATCAAAAATGGGAACACAGGGTCACACTACCCTTGTCCAAAATGTCTACTAATCTATCATAAGTCATACAATCAAAAGGTGGTCTCCAATAGGCTTTACTAGCTCAGCTCAATAGCGGTGCTCTCATCAAAAGCAAGCTACCTACATAAAACCAAAAACCGTCTATGCTGATGGTGGTGGAGGAGGAGGTGGAGGAACATAAAGTAAGCTGCGCACATGCGCTAGCTCCTCCTCAAGCTCGTAAACATGACGCAACAGATAACTGATCTGCTGCTCAACCGTAACAAAGCGAGTGTCAAACTCGGGAAACGGAGTAAGCGGTGCAGGAGGATGCGAAAACGGGGACAGTGATGAACGAGGAGCAAAAGCAGGCTGACACGGACATGGCAAAGGTCGCGGTATCATCTCAAGCTCTAGAATCCTGCGACTCATGATCTCATACTGTAACTGCAATGACAAAAGTAACTCATCCCGCGTGTAACCAGTAAAGTGTGAGGGATGGTCGGGATCAGAAATCGACATGGTATAGGGTGGGAACCATCTCAGTGGCTCATCTAGTGGTGAAGAAGTAAAATGAGAATGAGGTGCAGACTGAGGCATGTGAGGAAATGCAGCTGAAACATGAGGATCACGGTCAGGCTGCTGGCTAGAAGGGCCTTCCTCTGGACGGGGTGGAGGAATGTCCTGCAAGAAAGTTACAGGTAAGTCGGTGCGGTGAACATCAGACTCAACAGAGTGAAAATGAGCAACATCTATAGGTGCAGGTGCATGTGGGGGAGTAACAGGCTCAATAACATGAGGGTCAGCGAGTGCAGGAAATGGATCTGGTATAAGTGGTGCAATATCAGGCATGCCAAATGGGATAGGGTCAAGATCAGGCAAAGGCTCAGGAGCAGGTATTGGCTCCGGATCAGCAGGTGCATCAACAGGCTGATCCTTAGGGACAAAATCAAGCTCAAGTCTAGGCTCAACGTCATGTGGGGGAATCGGTGCAGCTGATATAGCTGTATCATCATCAGAATTTGTGGCGTATCGTCACAAACCAACGGCCTGTAAGGCGGAGTAAGTCACAGATGCAAAAGAGTCTGAAACAGAGTGTAAGCTAGAATCGGAAGAAATCTTAATAACAGGGATCTCAAGAAGTGGGGCAGCAGTGTCATCATCCACCAGCTCTCCATCACCCTGGGTCTCAACGGGAGGAGCATCGACAAACAAGCCAAAGTCATCACCAAAAAGATCATCGAATAGCCAATCCTCAGGAGGAATGACCACCAAAGGAACAGGAGCGAGGATCGGTGCCACAATGTGCTCACCATCAGGGTGACCGATGATAAGATGATCGTACACATGAATAGGAATGACGAAAGGATCCTCGTCTGGGATACCATCAGCAATCGGTAAATCATCTCCGAAATCGGGCAGCGCAAATGGATGGAGATCGTCATCGTCGTTGGACATCATCTCCGGGTCACTCTCGGTATCAGAAGTAAAAATCTCTGGCTCAGGGACGATCTCATCGTCAGAAACAATAGCCATGGGGTCATCAGTGTCAGACAATCCACTCTCAGAAGATGACATAGTGTCTGTAACCAAAACAATCACAACATATGCACATATATCAACTACTCACATTAAACATGCAATCAATAACAATGTAATCATGTACCCTTCCTAGTCTCCCAGACTAAACCTCCCAGTCTCCCAGACTGAACTACCTAGTCTCTTAGACTAAACCTCCCAATTTCTCAAACTGAACCACCCAGTCTCTCAGACTGAACCACCTAGTCTCTCAGACTAAACCACCCATTCTCTAAGACTGAACCACCCAGTCTCTCAGACCGAACCACCCAGTCTCTCAGACTGAACCATAAACATAAACCTTGAAATGTGTTTCGTGTCTTTTGTTTGTAAAAATGTTTGTTATCCTGGATCTGGGCGTTCCGTGTATGCAATGAAAACAGGTTGTGAAAACATTTTCATGAGAGCCCTAATGTTTGTAGTCTAGACTCGAGAAAGAATCCTAGTTCACTACAATCGAAGATCTGATACCAAGCTGTCACACCCTGACTTTTGAGGAAGCATGATTATGGTGTGACTTTCTTAATACCATTGCATTCAATCATAACAACAACTATATGATATAAACCATAGAATGTCATCCATTAATTAAGTTTAAAAACGTAACGACATTGTCTTAGAACATAGAAATACAAATTCATATCTTACAAACCATATGAACTGTTTTGAGTTCCAAAAGGACTCATCAAAAGACTCTAAATAAAATCAGGCTTTGGTGGATGTCCCTCGTCCAGGAATAAGACACACTGACCAAACCCTAAGACCATGGATGACATCTTTTATTCTTAAACCACACTTGGAACTTCCGAACGCCCGCCAGATCCACATCTAATTCCCTGAAATACATGTTGTTTGAAAACATCAACAAAAGTTGAGCGAGTTCGTGTGTTTGTTTGTGTGTATGAATAAACCTTTGAAATCATTGTAAGTATGTATGTAAGTTTGTAAAATATCGGTATGAAAGAAACAAGGAAAAGTAGATCATTAATGGTTTGCAAGGCCATTAATATGTGTGACGTGATGTAGGAAGGCTCAAACCTAGCAGACTTCGCACCGGGCTTCCGGCTGTAAGACATAGTCAACCCATGCGCCAAACCCTGGTCCAACATGGGCGGGGCTCGCTACACCTAAATAGATCTATCACTCATGTCCTCGGTCCTACAACGAGGATTAATGGTCTTAAGCGTCATACCCACCACTCACATGATCTAGCAGTACCCTTCCTTAGTTAACCATACCAAATAGTAACGTTTGTAAACAGTTGTAACATGTACTACGCCCCCGAAGTTATAAAACTGAAAGCAGTAAAAAGAAAAGGGGGTCACGAACTCACAGTCTTGCGTCTTCAATTAAAGTAACCCAAGCTTCTTCCGGTGTACACGACTACCTACAACGTACTAATGTCTATTAGACGAGCGGGCCGTGCCTTGACTTAGTATTAATGTCTTTGAGTTACGTTTCCTTGTATCTTCGATATTATTCCAAGTTATATAATTATTCGTTAAAATAATTAGTATTTCAACTTAAATTATATTTATTAAATTTTGGAATAATTGTTAAACCATATTGTTGTAACTTAATACTTCCCAAGTATTTATACTTGTATTTCCTTCCCAATGATGGGGGTATCTTATACATGTGTATTTTTTGCCATGTTTTGGGGTCGTACTCCGGTGTGTATTTATACGTACGAGAATACGTATTTTTATTGTATTCATTAAGTATCCATATACTTAATTTCATATCAATTATTCCGGAATATTATCTTTAATGAAGATCCAATATATATTTCCAAAATATATATTTTACGGAGTTTTACTTAGAAAAATTATTTATACTATTTTCGTTGACAAAAATATTTGTATTTTCTCATAAGTTCAAAAATAATAATATATATATATATATTTCACACTTGCCAAAAGTAATATATTTTTCTCTTGTCAAAATATGATATATTCTTGTAGTAATTGTAAAAATTATATTTTTACTTCATTGGTGTCCATAATATTATTTACCAAAATATTCTTTGTGAATAAATTTTCTGGAATATTTCGTAAGTCCTATATTACATGGTTTGGTTTCACCAATGTTTTGTGTAAGTGTGTATATTTATTTCTTGGAATTTTGGTAATATTTTGGACGGTAATTCTTGGTATTGTGTGAGTTATATTATTTTGAAGTTCTAAAATAATATAACTAATACATAAAGTATACAAATAATCACACACATGTGACATCTAAATACATATTTCCCTAAATACATATTTAGTCAATTTTATTTATGAAAACCAACCTCCAATATTTGTATTTTTGTAATAAAATCTATGGCAAGGTTTTTGTGACAATTTATGGTTAAAATTACACTTGTAATTGTAGGTTAATAAATATTTTCTAAGTGTTTGGATTTTTAGAAAATTTTGCCATAGTTTCCCCTAAAAATGAAGGTTCCCATGCTTTCAAGCATATCATTTTCTTTTGTAAAAATCAACACAATCAATTTACAATCATCAACAAACAACTTACACTTACCAATTTTGCCAAAATAATGAATATTCTACTACTTCATGAACTTGAATATTTGTAAAAATTTGTAGGAACTTACTAGTATTATTAGTAAGCCTTGTTACCCTTTAAAATGTGATTAGTTCTTTAAGAACTTCATTTTTAAAGAAGTTAGATGTTTACAACTTCCAATCATATTTTCCAAAAATATTTCTTTATGCATTCTTCTTGTTACACAAGTGTTTCTACACTTGTTTAACCATTAAAAATAAGATTTGTTTATCTAAAAACCAAGATTAAATGAAACTCATATTCTTAACTTGGTGTCTTCGAAAAATCATTCATAAATCTTTAGATATATATGATTAATAAGTTACTTTGATCATTATTTTTCAAGAAATCAAAGTATTCTTTCAAGTTCATGATCTTCATGTGGATGATCTATCATCCTACAACATTTCTACTTTCACATCTTGCTAGATTATGTTTTTAATCATGATCTAGCAAGGTCTTATGATGATCAACATCATTTCTACAAACAATCAATGATCAACAAGCATAATAACTCATATTCATCAAGATTAGTTCATTAAACATGCTTATGTTCAAGTTTACTTCTTGTGATCTTTAGTGTTCTTGATGATTATCGTTATGCAATGTTGGAAGGTTGCGGGGGCATTAAATAGACCAAAGGGCATGCGTCGATAAGCAAAAGTTCCGTATGGACATGTAAATGTTGTCTTCTCTTGGTCTTCGGGTGCTATCAGAATTTGAAAGTATCCTTAAACACCATCTAAGAAAAAATAAAATTTGTGACCGGATAATCTTTCTAACATTTGATCAATAAAAGGTAAAGGAAAGTGATATTTCCTTGTTGCCTCATTTAATCGACGATAATCTATACATACCCTCCATCCTGTGACGGTTCTCGTTGGTATTAATTCATTCTTTTCATTAGTTATTACCGTCATACCTCCTTTCTTTGGAACTACTTGGACGGGACTTACCCACGGACTATCGGAGATAGGGTAAATAAGTTCGGCGTCAAGTAATTTGATGACTTCATTTTTAACCACTTCTTGGACATTTGGATTTACTCTACATTGTGGTTGTATTACCGAGTTATAGTCATCGTTCATTAAAATTTTGTGCGTGCACATGGAAGGACTTATGCCTTTAATATCTACAAGCTTCCAAGCGATCGCATTTTTGTGTTTTTTCAAAAGTGAAATTAATTTTTCTTTTTCTAAACTAGTTAATTTAGATGAAATAATTACAGGTGATATACCATCTTTGTCAAGAAAAGCATATTCCAAACCTTTTGGGAGTTCTTTGAGCTCAAGAGGTGGGTCTTTAGGAGACTCCTTATTTGGTTGCTCATTTCGATCAAGAACCACAAAAGTTTGTTCTATGGCGACCTCTTCTTCAACAAAGTGGTCAATTTCTTCTCTTGTATCGGGTGGCTCATCTTCATCTTCAATTAGGGGGTCATTATTGCCGAATGGATATTTCATTGAACGCTCAAGATCGACACTTTTTTTAAATGCCCCTAATTGAATAGATAGATTGTTGTGCTTCCGGTTTTTCAAAGCTTCGTGGGTTTTTACAAAGGCTCGTCCCAACACTAGAGGAGCGTCATCAAGGATGACAAAGTCGGTTAGGATTACCATTTGGTTGGTTTGGACCAAGACATCCTCAACTATCCCTTTTGGTTTTATTACTTTTCGATTGGATAGAAAAATGGGTATTTGAAGTGGAGAAAAATCACCAATACTTAATTTTTCGAAAATATAGTTTGGCATTATATTAACACAAAGATCTTTATCAATTGTGATATTACTAATAAAGGAATTTTGAAAAAAAACATGGAACTGGTGTAATGTTAATTTCAAATGGATCTTCTTTTATTAGCGAGTTTGATCATTAGTTAACTTAATGCTTATTGTTTCGTCAATTTTAGTGTTAGTGTTTTACTCTTTTAAAAACTTAGCATGAGTGGAAACTAAACAATGATTTTCGAAAGAAGGTAACAAGAGATTAATTTCTTCAAAATTAGACTCTTTTTGAATTTTAACGTCGTCGGACTCACCTTTTTCGTTGTTTAACTCATGTGTTGGTTTTTCACTTACTTGTTCTTCCATTTTTACATTTTCAACTATCTCTTTTTTTATTTAATTATTCTCTTGCGCGGGACTCCTCTTCCCTTACACGGGATTCTTTTATGCATCGTTCGATAGTTTTAATTTTTTCTATTATCCTATCGGCTATGTCGGTGATAGAGTAAGGATCGGGATCCTCAAAGCTTGAATTTGGATGTTTGATCCTTTGTTCCTCATAATACTCATAGGAAGTAGATGGTTCACACCATTGTTCTTCATTGTAAGTATATGATGGATAAGGGTCATAACTTTGTTCTTCATAATACTCATATGAGGTGGGTTGTTCATGCCATGGTTCCTTATAATAAGCATATGAAGGTGGTGGCTCATATCTTGGTTCCTCAAAGTATGAGTATGAAGGCTCATACCTTGGTTCTTCAAAATATGAGTATGAGGGAGGAGATTCATACCTTGGGTCTTCATAGGATGTGTATGAAGTTGATGGCTCGTACCTGGGCTCCTCATAGTAGGTGTATGAAGTGGATGGTTGAAATAAGTCACAATATTGAACCGAGTGAGTGTTACTGCAATTGGTGCAATAGCTTTCCCTATAATCATCCCCCTCATAGGTGTAGTTGTAATCTCCCGAGTATTGATCCATAAGAATCACTCAGCAGACCACAACAGAGTCTCGAGACTAGAAAACAAAAATAAAAACAAAAACAGAAACAGAAACAGAGGCTGGACAACGGCCCCGTGTTCAGTGAGCATGGCCCGTGTTCAGAATTTGTATCTGGGCGTTTTAATTAAAGTTACTTGTTTTGTGGAGCACGGGGTGTGTTCAGTGAGCACGGCTACGTGTTCAGGCTACTGTAAATGCAAAAATTAACTAAAATGCAGGAAAAAAAATTCGCACGTTTTTAAAAGGTTTTGAAAAACTGATTAGGCCGTCGATTTTAAGCTTTCTTAAAATCCTTGTGTCACCGGAAACGGTGCCAAAAACTTGATGTGTGCGGTGTGTTATATAATTTTAATTATATTTTAAGCCCTTTTTAACACTTTAGTCAAGTTTTAAATTTATAAAACACGATATTTACTAACACTAAACACACATATGGGTAAGTGCACCCATCGTGAGCGTAGTATAGTGTTGTTAAGATATCGAGGTCATCCAAGGACACAAGAGCTTTTAGTACCGGTTTATCCTCAACGTCTAATCAAATCAAAAATTTAGAAAAAAGTTTTTAAAAATAAAAAATAAAAAATAAAAACAGATAGACAAGATGAATCACTTGGATCCGACTCTCCTATAGTGTAACCTTTAATGATTTTCGCACTTTTGCACTTTTTAAGAGATTATCTTAGTTATAGTAGTAGGCCCCTCTTTTGAAGGTGACGTTACCCTCAACCTAGTAGTTTGAGTCAGCAAGGATACAATCCTAAAGGGTTGGATTATTGAAAGATAACTAATTAAGTTATTAATGCATATTGTGGTAGGCCCCTCTTTTGAAGGTGACGTTACCCTCGGCTAAGTAGTTTGATTCAGCAGGGATACAATCCTAAATAGTCGGGTTAAAGTTTTAATAGTAGTTTACATATGAGGGGATCAAGGAGTTTGGACCCCCGCCATCCAATACCAGTGGGTATTGAAGGAGGTCCTACTAAACTTGACCCAGGTCCTTGCAGGATCTATACACTGAACAAGGCAAGACGCTTACCAAACCATTCCCTTAACCCCCGACCAGGTAGCCAACATATCTCCATATAGACCGTGGAAATATGAATGGTGAAAATCTTTTATTTTATATAGACAGTAAAATAATGCCAAGACCCCACGGAAAAATGATAAGGAAGATTCACCTTCAACATAAGAAACTAGTGATTAAAGTCATTAATACATAACCAAATAAAAAGTGCGAAACGATTAAAAATAAAAAGTATTAAACTAAATGCTTGTCTTCACCAAGTGATGTAAGAGACTTAGGCAAACATGGTCTTTGATTGTCAAGAACTCTTACGATCAATCTTGGATCACGAGACTACTCACACACTCTATGATGGATGATGGATGATGGTAGTGGATGTGGGTTGTGATGGTGGTGGTGGGTGGGTGAAGTGTGAGAGAGGTGGTTTGCCAAGGGATGGTTTGCAAGTGAGTCAAGCACCCCTATTTATAGCCTGCACAGAAGCCCGGACACAACCCCGTGCCCGTTGGGCAGGGCCCCGTGTCCACCTATCTTCTCTTTCTTCATTAATTGCAGTTTGTCTGCATTAGTTGACCACGCCCCCGTGTCCGCTGGGCACGACCCCGTGTGCAGAAGCGTATCTGTACTATCAAGATTTGCCTAGATTCTGCGAATCTTAGTGTTGACCACGACCCTGTGTCCACTGGCCACGCCCCCGTGTTGGGAAATAGAAGCTTCTACAGCTTTGTCTTTTCTGCAGACACTTGGGCACGCCCCCGTGCTCATTGAGCACGAGCCGTGTTCAGCCTTCTGATGTCTTGTTTTTGCTTAGGAAGATGCTGTCGGGGGGTCGGGCATGCCACAATTATTCCTTTTCTTGTATTATTGTTAGATTTGGCTGCCTTTTTGTAAAAATTCAGGGTTAAATGAGCTTAAATGAACAAAAGAAGCAAAACAGGTTTTTAAAACATGGGAAACCGCCATTTTTAGGGGAAACTATGTCAAAATTTTTATAAAATTTTGACACTTAGAAAAAAATACAAGTTTTCGTGAAACTTGTTCCCCAAAAATTCATCTAAAAATATTTACCAAGGTTTCCTAATTTTTATACAAAATTACAAGTTAAGAAATAAGGTTTTCTTCAAGTATAAAATCAATATTAAGTATGTATATTTTTAGGGAAAAAATATATATATTTAGTAGTCACAAAATTATGTGGTAAGTGTATATTATGTGTATTAGTGTATGTTAGGAACTTGAAAATACAACAAATACTCCAAAGGAGAATAACTACCAAATTACACATACAAGTACATAACAAATACTCAAGTATACAAAATTACCTATAAAAGGATATATGGACAAATACAAAAATATATATTAATATAAATATATATCCTACAAATAATGGACTTGGACAAATATTTGGACTTATTGGATAATTTTACATATTTATGGACATATATAAAATTTCTACAAGTGATGAGAAACTATAAAAATTAGACAAGTGACAAAAATAAATAAACGTATATGTATATATATATATATATTTAACAAAGTGTGACAATATATATATATATATATATATATATATATATATATATATATATATAAAACAAGTAAACCTTAAAAATATTATTATTTTTAACAAATACAATTCCAGAAAGTATTAAAAACCAAAGAATTGATTTTTGGTAACTAATACAAAATACACAAGTATTAAGACTTAAATACAAGTATACTTTCCTAAGTATACTTATACTAAAATAATATTGAAAATATTATTTAACAAATTACTTATATTTATTTTTGAAAAATAATGTAGGTATCATATATTTGGAAGTGTTAAAAATATATTATTTTTAACATATATCATTTTCAAATTCTACTTATACAAATATATATAACAAATACTACACTAAATATATTGTAGAATATATACACTAATAATACAAGAACATAAACACGTAAGACACAATAAGACACATTAAACCAAATGGTAACTTCTACTTAGATGATTTACAAGTTAGGTATTTAACATACTGTCACGGCCCTTGGCCCCGGTTTGACCCAGTCCAGAGCCGCGAGACAGGAAATCCGATGGTATCTAATTAAGTGACAGCGGAAGTCTTTTTAAACAGGATCGATTAATATTAAAACTTCTCATTTATATATATAATATAGGGATAAATCCCATAATTTACAATAAAGTGATTTTACTGGGAAATCTTTATTTCTCAAAACATGTTTCTTTATTTATTTACATTGAGCCACTTTTCTAAGCTTGTAGTGCTCCACGGCACTTTTCCTGTGCTCACAACAGATCACCTGAAACATGTTTGAAAAAGGTTTTGTCAGTAGGGAAATACTGAGTGAATCATTCTATTTTTCATAATGATGCATAGTTATTAATTTCAGCATAAGAGCGATTACAATGGCTTCTATCTTTTTTTTTTTTTATCTGGCGCTCTGTCACAATGGTGACAAGTCACAATGGTGACAAGTCACAATGGTGACGATGGTCATACCACTATTTAGATCAATGAACCTAAATAGTGATGATTATCCCTGTAGGTCAATGAACCTAACAGTGATTATCCCTAGTAGGTCAATGAACCTAACTGGGAGAAAATTAGTAATGTGCACAATACCCCACCAACCAGTAATTCAAGATATCCACGACTTAGTCCCTGTAATTATAACCTTGAAAAAATATAATTTGAGGTATTGTAAAATAGTTTATAAAAAGAGAATAACTCACATTGCAGATTTAACGAGCAGAGTATAAGCCTACTGATTAGCCTTGATTAACCTAATTTAAATAATAATGCACGCATAAACAGGTTAGTAACTAATACAGCAGTTACGACAATTCACGAGATTAAACCTTCACAACGATTTATTAGTGCAATACTTAACAATTCAGCGGATTCACAACGAATGACAGAGTATAGTCCGAATTCGAGCAGTACTCAAACATTCAAGTCGAAATCACGATGAATTAACAAAGTATAAACTCAATTTGAGCGGCACTTAAACAATCGTTGGATAGTTATAATCGATCGGACGTTGAATCGTAATAGCGATCGAGTTATTACCCTGATTGCAGCATCGATTAGTGAATCGTGTGTGTTAATTGTGATAAAAAAAGCATAACTCAGTATATATTTCGAAGTTTTACATCGTTCTGAAACCAGAAATCAAGTCCCAGACTCATCTATTTATACATGAAAAACCTCCTCCCTCGCGTGGCGCGAGGGGGTGTCGCGTGGCGCGAGAGGTGCCCCCTATCATAGGGTGGCCGCGTGTCTAAGTAGCCTTGCTGAGTTGGTCTTGCGTTCATTTTCAATTTACACGTAAAACTATGTAGATAATACCGACTAGGGTTTACCCCCCCCCCCTGAGTTTTAGGGGCCCTGATCATGATTCCGATTGTTCTGAAAATTTTAGGGTTTGTTCAGAATCACTTGGGTTTCTCAATTAGGGTTTTCTATTGGTCAATTAAAATAATAATTAAGACTTTTTGATACGAGTTATTACATTCTCCCCACCTTAATAAAAATCTCGTCCTCGAGATTTACTGGAATAATTGAGGATATTTTCGCTTCATTTCTGATTCTAACTTCTAAATGTATTAGGATCATATATTTGAATCCTACTTTACTTTAACTAACACTACTTGTTTACCTTTATATCTTGGAAAGGTACTACCAAAGATTCGTCTGATAGACATTTCTTGAGATTGGATACATGAAATACATCAGGTACTCCAGCTAACTCTCCTGGTAGTTATAAATGATAAACAACTGGTCCTATGAGTTGGATTACTGGAAATGATCCTACGTACCTTGGATTTAGCTTTCCTTTCTTATTAAATCTAACTACTTCTTTCCAAGGTAATGCTCTCAATAGCATTTTGTCTCCAACTCGAACTCCAACGGCTTTTGTCTATTATCTGTATAACTTTTCTGACTATCTCTAGCCGTCTTCAGCCTTTCCTTCGTGATACTGAATATCACAGTAGTAGTCACTTAGAATTTTCATCCCTCTCCTTTGCCTCATGTTTAATTCTTTTTGCCCAAATATATGTCTTAAATTCTTATAATCCGTATAGACAGTAAACTTACTTCTATACAGATAATGTCTTTAATCTTAAGGCAAAATTTAGGGTTCCTAATTCTAAGTCATGAGTGGTATAGTTTTCTTCGTGATTTTTCAATTACCTTGACGCATACGCATTTACCTTTTTGCGTTGCATTAACACATATCCAAATCCTAGTTTTGAAACATCACCATATACTTTAAAATTTTTTGTTCCTTCTGGTAAAACTAGAATTTTATTAATTTATGCTTTAAGATCCTAAAGGCTTCTTCTTGTTTAGGTCCCTATTCGAACTTAACTGTTTTATAGGTTAGCTTAGTTAATGGTATAGTTATCTTGGAAAAATCCTTAGTATAGTATCCGACTAAACCTATAAACTTATAATTTCCCTTGCGGATTGTGGAACTTTCCATTTGGTAATTGCTGCTATCTTAGCAGAATTTACGTGAATACCTTCATGATTCACCATATAACCTAGAAATTGCACTTTTGGTAACCAAAATTCACACTTCGAGACTTTGGCGTAAAGCTTCTCTTTTCTTAAAAATGCTAAGAGTGCATGCAATTATTGACAATGTCCTTCCTGATTTTTGGAATAGATAAGTATATTGTCTATGAAGACAATTACAAATTTATCCAAATATAGTTTACAGATCCTATTCATCATGTCCATGAATGCTGGAGGTGCATTCGTTAATCCGAAGGGCATGATTGTAAACTCGTAATGACCATACCTAGTTCTGAAAATGGTTTTAGGTATGTCTTCCTTTTGTACTTTTAGTTGATGATAACCGAAGCGTAAAAATATCTAGCTCTTTGAAGTTGACCGAATAGATCATCAATCCTAGGTAATGGGTATTGATTCTTAATTGTAACCTTTATTCAATTCCCTATAATCAATACACATTTTCATCGAATTATCCTTTTTTAAATAACACTGTGTTAATCGATAAGGTGCCTTGGCTTATCGGTATAGTTCCTAGATTTAAAGGAATTCTAAATTCTATCTCCCTATCAGGTAGTAACCCTGATAACTCTTTTTGGGAATACATTTGGTATTCTGAAACTACAGAAATTTCCTTAAGTTCTTTATCTTTAATGATTACTGAAATCATATATACTATTCCTTGTTTTTGTTCATAATTAGCAACTTTTATTACTGATATGAACTTTATGGGTTTACATAGCTTATTTCCTGTAATCATTATTACTTCTCCAGTGATTGCTCAAATTTCTATAGAATTCTTATCACAGATAATTCGAGCATGGTTGTTTATTAACCAATCCATTCCTAACATAACATCAATTTCAACTAATTTTATAGATAATAGGGTTGCAGAAAATTTAGGACTTAAAAGTTCTATTTCTATGCTTTGCAGAACCTTATTTATTTTAACTGAATTCCCATCTGCCGTTTCTACTGTAGAAATTTGCCTAATGCTGGTTAAAAGTAAGTTAAGAGTTTGGAAGAATAAAGTATTTATAAAACTTTGGTTTATACCAGAGTCAAATAATACTTTTGTGTAAACGTTGTGAACTAAGAACGTACCGGCTATCACATCTGGAATGAGTTCTGCTTCCTTAGCAGTCAGTTGGAAGGCTCTTACATTCCTTTTTGCTCCTTCTGCAGGTTTAGCTTTATTGTCAGATGATTTGTTCAGTTTTGGACAATCTGGTCTAAGATGTCCAGCTACTCCACAGTTGTAACAGACTGAAAATTTATTCCTCCTGCAGTCTTCTTCTTGATGCCCCGGAATTTTGCAAAAATTGCAATATCCTTTGCATCTTCCAAAATGTTTTCTTTTGCAAGAATTGCAAAATGGACTAGTGGTAAATTGCCCATTTCCTCTTCTCTTGAAATTGTTATGGTTACCCGGATGGAATTCTTGGGTAATCTTTTGGGCTACTTCCTTCCTTCTATTTTCTTCTCTTGTCCGTATTAGTTCGTCAGTCAGAGCATTGGCTAAATCTACCGCATCATCAATTGTGCGAGGTTTCGCAGCCTTGACGATATTACGGATTTCGGAAATCAATCCCCAAATATAACGAGAAATAAGTACCGGTTCTGGCGAAGCCAGGGTTGGTACCACTCTAGCATATTCGAAGAATGTCGAAGTATACCCCCGACAATCTACATCCACCATCCGATGGGTTAGAAACTTATTTGTCATTTGTTCCTTTTCATACTCGGGACAGAATTTTCTTTCTACAAAGCTCTTAAATTCTTCCCAGTTCATAGCATACGCCATCCTTCTTCCTTTTGCTTGTAACACCGTATTCCACCATTCTAGCGCCACTTCTTTGAAAAGATTTGATGCGTACATGACCTGATCATCCTGAGCACATTTACTTATGGCAATTACTGCCTCGGTTTTCTCTAACCAACGTAGTGCCGCAGTCGCTCCTTCATTGCTTGCAAACTCAGTGGGTTTACAAGCAAGAAATTCTTTGTAAGTGCAACCAGGCGTTGCAGTTTTCCTTTTCTTTGGGAGCGGAGCTTGCCGTGGTTCATTATCATGATTAACATGATTGCCGCCTCCATTTACGCTATTACTGAAGTTATTTTCAGAAATGCGTTTGCTAGGAACGATTTGTTGCGGTTCGATTGGATTTTTAACAGCAGCAATGATTGCTGGAATAGCGTTGGCTATCCCTTGAGCAACTATTTCTGGAATAGCATTGGCTATCCCTTGAGCAACGATATTTTCTATATCCTGCCTAGTCATAAATTGATCCCCCTGTTGTTGTTCAGATTGATTAACCTCATTAACTGGTTCATTAGTGTTTTCCATCTGATATCTAATTTATAGATAAATAATTAGTATAAAAGTAATAATCCAACGTCACAATTAATTGCACATAATCACGTAAACGAATATATAACAAAATTGTAAATTTTCTAATATTTCTTTTGTTTTATAGATTATATCATGCTTCTATATACAGCCGTTTTATTATTTATTTTACACATACTGATTTTACTATTACTACTACACAACCATAGTTTCATAATCTCCTATCCTTTGTCAGATGATATTCTAGTAACGGCGTTCCTTCTCATCGTATTTCCAGGAGATCTGTCCCAAAATCTCTTGGATCCTATTCCCAGCATCCATTTTGTCAAAATGATGGAGTTTAGCCATATTCTTGTTACTCATTGGTGAATTTGGTAAAGGTTCTGGATTGAATTTAGGAAAAAGCCTATAGGGATGGTTTTGTAACAGTATTTCATTAGTCACCCATTCGTCTATTTGCGAGTGGATTGAAAGGTTTGGAATAGCTGGTTCTAAATTCATTGGTAGTTGTGTTTCAAGAGAATGAATAAAATCATTTTCATTAATAGGCTTAATAGTATCATCGATTGCCATTATAAAATCTAGTTCTTCTTGAGATGGTAACCCCTCAATTTGCCTAGAGCATTCCCCAATTTCCATTTTCTTAGGCTTAGGTTTCTTGAGAGGTGAAGCGTTGAATTCTATAGGTTCTTCTATGTCTGGAATATACCTATTGAAATCTCTGGAAACCTCTATTCTTACCGGATAGAGATTTAAATTCTGAAGGGCATCAGACAAGTTACTCATGCTGTTTAGCAAAATACACACAATTACTAAATTAGAATTCATAACAAAAATTTTTTTTTATAGAAAAACTTTTTAAATAGTATTTCATACTGGGTAACTACCAAAACAACTGAAAATTAAAACACACTAGGTTTTATTTGTAATTTATTTATAAGGTTTCTAGACTGTAGATAATAAAAGTGCTAAACTTGGGTCAAATTATTTAAGAATTTGTATTAATTGCTACATTAGTTAGCATATAAAGATCTGCCCATACTGTATACAATTAACTAGATAGTAAAACATATAATCAGTTAATAAAACATGTTTTCACATAATAGCAATTAAATTTCCTAAGTATCTCTCAATTATTTTAATAGGCTAAAATCAATAGTAAGCTTAAATCAGTGGCTCTGATACCACCTTTTCCTGTCACGGCCCTTGGCCCCGGTTTGACCCAGTCCAGAGCCGTGAGGCTGGAAATCCGATGGTATCTAATTAAGTGACAGCGGAAGTCTTTTTAAACAGGATCGATTAATATTAAAACTGCTCATTTATATATATAATATAGGGATAAATCCCATAATTTACAATAAAGTGATTTTACTGGGAAATCTTTATTTCTCAAAACATGTTTCTTTATTTATTTACATTGAGCCACTTTTCTAAGCTTGTAGTGCTCCACGACACTTTTCCTGTGCTCACAACAGATCACCTGAAACATGTTTGAAAAAGGTTTTGTCAGCAGGGAAATACTGAGTGAATCATTCTATTTTGCATAATGATGCATAGTTATTAATTTCAGCATAAGAGCGATTACAATGGCTTCTATCTTATTTTTTTATCTGGCTTAACTAGATAATAAAACATATAATCAGTTAATAAAACATGTTTTCACATAATAGCAATTAAATTTCCTAAGTATCTCTCAATTATTTTAATAGGCTAAAATCAATAGTAAGCTTAAATCAGTGGCTCTGATACCACATTTTCCTGTCACGGCCCTTGGCCCCGGTTTAACCCAGTCCAGAGCCGCGAGGCAGGAAATCCGATGGTATCTAATTAAGTGACAGCGGAAGTCTTTTTAAACAGGATCGATTAATATTAAAACTGCTCATTTATATATATAATATAGGGATAAATCCCATAATTTACAATAAAGTGATTTTACTGGGAAATCTTTATTTCTCAAAACATGTTTCTTTATTTATTTACATTGAGCCACTTTTCTAAGCTTGTAGTGCTCCACGACACTTTTCCTGTGCTCACAACAGATCACCTGAAACATGTTTGAAAAAGGTTTTGTCAGCAGGGAAATACTGAGTGAATCATTCTATTTTGCATAATGATGCATAGTTATTAATTTCAGCATAAGAGCGATTACAATGGCTTCTATCTTATTTTTTTTATCTGGCGCTCTGTCACAATGGTGACGATAGTCATACCACTATTTAGATCAATGAACCTAAATAGTGATGATTATCCCTGTAGGTCAATGAACCTAACAGTGATTATCCCTAGTAGGTCAATGAACCTAACTGGGAGAAAATTAGTAATGTGCACAATACCCCACCAACCAGTAATTCAAGATATCCACGACTTAGTCCCTGTAATTATAACCTTGAAAAAATATAATTTGAGGTATTGTAAAATAGTTTATAAAAAGAGAATAACTCACATTGCAGATTTAACGAGCAGAGTATAAGCCTACTGATTAGCCTTGATTAACCTAATTTAAATAATAATGCACGCATAAACAGGTTAGTAACTAATACAGCAGTTACGACAATTCACGAGATTAAACCTTCACAACGATTTATTAGTGCAATACTTAACAATTCAGCGGATTCACAACGAATGACAGAGTATAGTCCGAATTCGATCAGTACTCAAACATTCAAGTCGAAATCACGATGAATTAAGAAAGTATAAACTCAATTTGAGCGGCACTTAAACAATCGTTGGATAGTTATAATCGATCGGACGTTGAATCGTAATAGCGATCGAGTTATTACCCTGATTGCAGCATCGATTAGTGAATCGTGTGTGTTAATTGTGATAAACAGAGCATAACTCAGTATATATTTTGAAGTTTTACGTCGTTCTGAAACCAGAAATCAAGTCCCAGACTCATCTATTTATACATGAAAAACCTCCCCCCTCGCGTGGCGCGAGGGGGTGTCGCGTGGTGCGAGAGGCGCCCCCTATCATAGGGTGGCCGCGTGTCTAAGTAGCCTTACTGAGTTGGTCTTGCGTTCATTTTCAATTTACACGTAAAACTGTGTAGATAATACCGACTAGGGTTTACCCCCCCTGAGTTTTAGGGGCCCTGATCCTGATTCCGATTGTTCTGAAAATTTTAGGGTTTGTTCAGAATCACTTGGGTTTCTCAATTAGGGTTTTCTATTGGTCAATTAAAATAATAATTAAGACTTTTTTATACGAGTTATTACACATACTTAGAACGTCTATAGGTTACGACACTCAAGTAGCGGGCGCCGGTGAAGCTTGACGCACGAGACGCAAATCAGTGAGTTCATGTCCTTGCTTTTAAACATTTTTATTGTTTTCTAAACTTGGGGAAAATATATGTACAATGGTATGTTTAAAAAACAGGAATCATACATAGATCATGTCATGAATAGGGTATATGTAAGCACCATTAATCTAGTTTAGACCGAAAGAGCAAGGGTTAGATCTAGCTGGTTCGGGTATTCTCACTCTCTTGGCAACACATAGCCATGGAGTGCTTTGGGTCATAGTCGTAGGGTAAACGATGTTAAAAATTGCCTAGGTTTGGATGCTTCCTATGTCGTTACAAATGTTAATGTCCTTGCAAAACATTAGCGATCTCGATTCCTTTTCATTACAACTTACAAACTTACATTTTTCAATTACATACCATGTTTTATACAATTACAACTCTTACATTTTACACATTCTGCATGAAACACCAACTTTTTGTTGACGATTTTTAAACTTACATGTATTTCAGGAAATTAGTGGATATACTCGTGGGGCTCTTTTATCAAGATGTGGTGCTGTGTTTCAAGATGTTTAGTGTCCATTCTCCATTGCCAAATTTTGGTAGATTTGTTTACTATATCCTGCCTCCTTGCGGTGATATAGGAAGCAAAACCTGGATCTTTGTTTTGAAATGATGTTGTAAACTTTCAAACAATTATCTTTTGTGGATGATGTAAACTTTAAAATAAATTATGTATTTTGGATAATTAAACTTTGAATGGCAAGTTGGAGTTTGTTTTATATCATGTAGCATGTTTACTTATCGTATGCAATGGGAACCACTCAGATCACACCTCGTGCTTCCGCCTCTGAAAGGGGCGTGACACATTTGCCATGGCACGATATTCGGATTCGCAACTTGATCGAAAGACTGTGGGTTGCTTCTTTGCACTCCATGATATAATATTCCCCCCCCCCTAAGAATATAGAATAACCATAAGTGGAGCGGCGAGTTTAAAAGCATCGGGCCCAGTCAACATCAGAGTAACCAAAGAGACCATTGTGTGATGGACGACTGTAGTGTAGACCATATGCTAGACTTCCTTTAACATATTGAAGAATGTGCTTGACTTTCTGATAGTGGTTAGTAGTTGGAGCATGCAAAAATTGACTAACTTGATTAACTGCATATGAAATCAGGACGCGTGATGGTGAGATACTGTAGAGCCCCAACAATGGACTGATAATGAGTAGCGTCAGGAAACCTGTCACCTGTAAACAAATGAAACATTTGTGCTTAAAGGTGTTGGAGCAGGTTTTGCATCCAACATTTTAGCATGAGTTAAAATATCAGTAGCATATTTAGACTGATTCAAAAATAGACCATTTTCTGTGTATGTAACTTCTAGCCCAAGAAAGTAATTGAGTTCTCCCAAATCCTTAATCTCAAATTCTTCGTTAAGGTGTTAATGAAGGTGGTGAGAGCATGGGTTTGATTGCCGGTTAGGATGAGATCATCAACATTGACGAGAAGATACATGATACAGGTACCCTTTTTGAAGATGAACAGGGACGGGTCAGCGCGACTGCAAGTAATGCGGTGTGGATAAGAAAATTACTCAAGCGATGAAACCAAGCTCTAGGCGCTTGTTTGAGCCTATAAAGAGCCTTATTTAATTCGCACACGTGATTAGGGTGTTTAGGATCAACAAACCCAGGTGGTTGTTCCATGAAAACACATTCAGTCAGATGTCCATGTAAAAGATCATTTTTGACATCTAACTATCGTAGTTTCCATTGATTGATGATAGCCAAGGCTAGGATACTGCAAACCGTAGTGGCCTTTATAACCGGGCTAAATGTGTGAGTGTAATCAAGTCCAGGAATTTGACTGAATCCTTGAGCCACAAGGCGAGCTTTATACCTTTCAATTGATCCGCCCTGAGCCACAATATTGCAGTTTGGTGGATGTGGAACTAATGACCAAGTGTTGTTTTTATGAAGGGCATCGATTTCATGACGCATTTCAACAACCCATTTATCATCTTTTGAGGCACGAGTATAGGTTTTAGGATCAGTGGTGGGAAAAAGGGCTCGATGAAGTGGTATGTTATTAGTATGAGACAAGTCAGCATGGTGAGGAGGCTTAAATATACCGGCCTTAGCACGAGTGATCATAGGTGTTGTGGGGGCGGTGGTGGTAGAGGTGGGCTAGGAACGGGAATGTGGATGGGAGATGTGGAATGGTGGGGGTGTGTCGGTCTAAGTAGAGGTTTGTTTGGTATCGTTGTGAGGAGTGAGTGGGGTGTTAGGTGTGTTAGGTGATGTATTGAGAGGTGTATCTGGTGGTTTTTGCTAGTTAATGGGCGCTGAAGAATTGGGTTGAGGTGTTGGGTTAGTAATGGGTTGGGAAATAGGGAGATCACTTAGACAGTTTGTGCATGGCCAGGTTATGCTTTTTGGTTTTTGTTTAAGTTGATGGGTAGTGGATTGACTTGTTTTAGGGTCTTATGTGTCATAAGAGGTGTCCAAGAAGGTAGACACATCAAGTTCTGAAATTGGTTTGGGATTTGTGGTATTATCAAATGGAAAGTGATGCTCATCGAAACATGCATGTCGCGTGACATATACGCGGGTGGTACATGGGTTAAGGCATCAATAGCCTTTAATTTTTGGGCTATACCCAATGAAAATGCAAGGTATGCTACGAGGGGCAAGTTTGTTTGGGGCATAGTCACGTAGATATGGATACACCCACCCAATGGTGCGTAAGGAAGCATAGTTTGGTTTGTGTTTGTATAGTAGCTCAAAAGTGGATTTTCCATTCAAAACGGGAGTGGGTAAACGATTAATTATATAGATTCCCGAACTGAAGGCATCAAGCCAATATGATGTTGGTAATTTGGCATGAAAAAGCATAGCAAGCCCAGTTTCAACAATACGTCGATTTTTTCTTTCCACCCGTCCATTTTGTTGAGGGCTGTATGGGTAAGATAGGCGATGTAGGGTGCCATTTTAATTGAACAAATCTTGAACTTTATGGTTTGTAAATTCAGTGTCACCATCACTTTGAAAGATTTTTATTTTTCTTGAGAATTGGGTTTGAAAAAAGTGGCACAAAAATAGATAATGCGTCGACAAATTCAAACTTGGCCCGAAGCGGGTAGAGCCAAGTGAACCTGGAAAAATCGTCTACGAAGGCCGCATAGTATGTAAAATTGCAAACCGAGTTAAATGAGAGTCCATGATCCAACAGATTTAGACGGAAGTTTGGATAGAAAATAACTAATTCGGTAGAATGTTATTAGAAATGGAGTAGAAGTATAATGATTCATTCATACCGAAAGAGTATACATCATTTACAAACTAGAGAAAAAATTTCTCCAGCGTTTCCCCTCTGGGATCTCCAAAACATAAAAACTTTGAACACATGAGCACTATTTATTGGGATGACTAAGTCGTACGAATGAGTCTTGTCCGTACGAATGAGCTTCATCCATGCGGATGAGTCTCATCCATAAGAACCACTCTTGCGCTCCAAAGTGTCATGTATTCGGTTCTAACACGCACTATACAATATTCAACACACGCTGCATCTAGCCTATTCGCACAGTGGCGGACACACAAAATATGAACTAACAATTTCCCCCTTGTACGTCACTGTCGAAGCTTGATCTTTGAATATGAGAGCCGTGTTTGAATATTTGCAAATTCAATCAAACATTTGATATCTTCTGATAATTCCCCCTTGATTGATGATTCAGGCTTCCATTCCCCCTGAAATAAATATTCAGGTCTTAGTTTGCATGGTTTCCAACCTCATCTGATTTATCTTCACGAATAATCATCAACTTGAAACTAATTGATGTAGCATCTCTATTTCAACGTTAATCACATCCGTGTTCGGGTTTTAATTTACCACTTCATTTCAATCTCTTAATCTTCAAAAACCCAACCAGCAATTGATAGAAACTTCGAGTCACCACACCGGTAAACTTCAAGTCTATGAATACCCATGAAAATCTGAAATCCCATTTTCTGTAATTTTCTTTAATCACACTCCTGAATGATTGATCAGTGTAAACAGTAATCTCTACAATCAGCAAATCTTCATCGGATAACAAATTATCTGGTAACACATTCAGATCTCAGAAACATTCTTCCATGATCATATTCACATTCTTCCTCTTCAGTCACGATAAAAGATGTATAGACTTCTCCGTTAGTCCTCACAACAACTTAATTAACAAACATCGTCATTCCATGGCGGTTAGTCCAAAAAACAATTGCTCTGCTTGAAGATTAACCATTATGACAGTTTAGACTATCACAAAGCCGTGATATCTTTTAAGTATTGACAATACTGATGCATCTCCTGATTCTAATCCTGCTAACCGACTTGTACGAAGACTTGGGACTCAAACCCTAAGACATCAATTTGACCATGATCTATAGAATCTGAACTTCCTATGATCATGTACAGACGAAACCAGATCCTATGCATCCCCGGACAATCTGAAGTAGGAACCACCCGAATGCTGTTGCACGTCTGAATTTCAAAAATCCCAGAATTTCAATATATTCTAATAAAATTTTTATTCCCCCTCATTTTTTCAAATTCTGACCTCTCTAAACTTTTCACTGAATTTCCCGCTCAAACTTGGCAAATTCAGTCCTCTCTGTTCTCTGAAAAACTCAAATATACTGAAAACGTGACATTTTGCTCCACAAAAGTCAGATTTTCATCAATGCGGATTTTTCTTTAAAGCCCATTAATAGTCACTATACCAAATGGTAAACAATCTACATAGGTATCAATGACTACCCCACCAACTTCAACATTCTGTGATCGCATCATCAAATCTATTCTCTGAAGCCCTTGACTGTGTCCCCGAACAACCCGTATTTGTCGTTAAAAAGTAAAAAAAATTCAATCACCAATTTTTTTTCTGGACACTCGTCTCATTACCACAATAAAAAAACACCTTTTTTAATTTTTATGCATTTAACTCATTCACGTGGATGAAGAAGGTTCATTCGTGCGAATGTCTCCTTCGTGCAAACGAGATGGTTTTTAAACGAATTAGGCTTAGTTCGTTTTGATAAGATCTCCTTCATACGGATGAATATCTTCTGTGTAGATGAAGATTAATTCGTGCGAATGTAGGACTAGTTTGTGCTGATGAACACGATTTGTTAAACGAATAAGGCTTACTTCTGTGCGGACGTAGTTCCTTCGTATGGATGTAAGACACCTTCGCATGAATATGTTCTCGTCCGTTCGAACGTAGCTGATTCAATTTTTGATCCAAAATCTTTATTTCTATGAATTTCATGATGGTTCTTTCACAGATATGGTCGAAATTCATTTCTAAACAATCCTATGGTCTTAATTTTACTTTTTATCAGTGAATTGACCATTTATTTAATGATTTACGTCTAAAACCCATAATTCATGAGCGTAGGTAATTCAATCAACTGTTAGATCGATTGAATCAGTATCGTAGCTCTGATACCAATTGAGAGTCCGGGATCCGGCGGGTTTAGTTGGAAGTTTGGGTAGAAAAGAACTTATTCGGTAGAATACTATTAAGAATGGAGTAGAAGCAAAATGATTCATTCATACCGAAAGAGTATACATCATTTTCAAAACATTTCCCCTCTATGATCTCAAAAACTTAACAACTTTGAACACATGAGCACTATTTATAGGGATGACTCATTCGTGCGAATGAGTCTTTTCCGTGTGGATGAGCTTCATCCGTGCGGATGAGTCTCATCCATACGAACCACTCTTGAGCTCCAACGTGTCATGTGTTCGTATCTAACACGCACTATACAATATTCAACACAAGCTCTATCCAGCCTATTCGCACAGTGACGGATACGCACTAACATAACCGGTGATGGCCCCCATAAGTCATAGTGTATAAGTTCCAATGGCTCAAGGGCACATTTATTATTAGTATCAAAGGGTACCCATTTGGACTTGGCTATTTCATAGGGAGAACATAAATTTTTTAAAATAGAAATAACATTAAACGAGACATGCCTAAGACGGGAATGCCAAACTTCAAAAGAGGCTTTAGGACAAGATGAATTTGTGGTTAAAGCTTCATGATTATTACGAAGAACATATAAGTTGTCTTCACGACAACCCCGAGCTAGAGTTTTCTTGCTTTGTCGATCCTAAATGTAAAAATAGGGATATGAGAACAAATAATCAACATTATTGTCTTCGGTTAGTTTACTTACCGAAAGAAGATTTTTGGTGATATTAGGGACCACCAAAACATTATTTAAATCAAGAGAATTGAAAAGTTTTGGGTTACCCGTATGAGATATAGGAAGAGATTGTCCATTACCAAAATAAACTCTAGCATTACCTAGTGCGGGAGAAGGTTGGAGATATTGTTTTGAGTATCAATCACGTGGTCAGATGCACCCGTGACAGTAGTCCAATCAGGAAAAGGATGGGTCACATGACATTGCACATGGAAGGCATGAGCAAGCTGTTCATCTGTGGGTATGGTTGAAGTTGTGAAAGATGCAAACTTAGGGCATTGGGTGGCATAGTGACCCGAGAAGATGCAAGCTTAGGGCATTGGGTGGGATAGTGACCCGGGGTTCGATAGAGTTGGTAGTGGGGTGCTCTCCAAGTGCGATTATTAGATGAGTCGTTGCCGCGAGATGGACTAGGGTGCTGACCATGAGAAGGCTGATTGGCAGTGACGTGATATCCACGTCCTTACGAAGGGCGATGGGAAGCCTGAAAGGGATGATGTGCAGTGAACGTTACAGGGGGCTGGTGGGTACCATGTAGGGCCTAGACGAAGAGGTCGTGGCTTTCAGCCCATGCAGGCAGGTCTGAGAACAAAGGCAAGGGACGGCTGGACCGAACAGAGGTGGAAAATATCTCGAATGAGGGACCAAGTCCACATAAGAACCAGTGGATTTGGTCAGACGGATCAATAGGGTGGCCAATTGCACTTAGTTGGTCACAAATCTCTTTAAACACATGCCCGAAATCTGAAACAGAGCGATAACCCTTGCGGGCCAGCCTCAAATTATCCCGCAGATTCTGAACTCCCTCAACCGAGGAGTTGGCAAACGTTGTCTCGAGAGCAACCCATATTTCCCGAGCCATAGACAAACCAATAGTGACAGATAACGCCTCTTCTGTGAGGGAGGCATTGAGTAATATGATGGCTCATTGCTTAGCCACCAACCAAGCAGCATATCCAGGCTTTTTGATTGGTTTATCATTCTGGGTGACGGTTAGTGGTGGTGCGACTTTAGTACCATCAACATGAGATGTCACCTGCTGGATGGATAAGAGGGGAAGCATCTGGGTTCTCCAATACAAATAGTTATAGGCTGTTAGCTTAATAGATGATGCATGTGAAGTGTCGTATAGTTTTAATGTATATTTAAGCCCTTTAACACTTTTTAGCCAAGTTTTAAATTTATAAAACACGATATTTACTAACACTAAACACACATATGGGCAAGTGCACCCATTATGAACGTAGTATAGTGTTGGTAAGATACCGAGGTCATCCAAGGACACAAGAGCTTTTAATACTGGTTTATCCTCGACGTCTAATCAAATCCAAAGTTAGAAAAAGGTTTTTAAACTAGAAAAATAAAACTAACTAAAATGCTGAAAAAGAAAATAAAAACAAAAACAGATAGACAAGATGAATCACTTGGATCCGACTCGTGTTTAATGTAACCTTTGATTATTTCCGCACTTTTGCACTTTTTAAGAGATTATCTTAGTTATTGTAGTAGGCCCCTCTTTTGAAGGTAACGTTACCCTCAACCCAGTAGTTTGAGTCAGCAAGGATACAATCCTAAAGGGTTGGATTATTGAAAGATAATTAATTAAATTATTAATGCATAATGTGGTAGGCCCCTCTTTTGAAGGTGACGTTACCCTCGGCTAAGTAGTCTGAGTCAGCAGGGATACAATCCTATCTTAGTTATTGTAGTAGGCCCCTCTTTTGAAGGTAACGTTACCCTCAACCCAGTAGTTTGAGTCAGCAAGGATACAATCCTAAAGGGTTGGATTATTGAAAGATAATTAATTAAATTATTAATGCATAATGTGGTAGGCCCCTCTTTTGAAGGTGACGTTACCCTCGGCTAAGTAGTCTGAGTCAGCAGGGATACAATCCTAAGTAGCCGGGTTAAAGTTTTAATAGTAGCTTACATATGAGGGGATCAAAGAGTTTGGACCCCCGCCATCCAATACCGGTGGGAATTGAAGGAGATCCTACTAAATTTGACCCAGGTCCTTGCAGGATCTATACACTGAACAAGGCAAGACTCTTACCAAACCATTCCCTTAACCCCCGACCAGGTAGCCAACATATCTCCATATAGACCGTAGAGATATGAATGGTGAAAATCTTTTATTTTATATAGACAGTAAAATAATGCCAAGACACCACGGACAAATGATAAGGAAAAATCACCTTCAACATAAGAAACTAGTTATTAAAGTCATTAATACATAACCAAGTAAAAAGTTCGAAAAGATTAAAAATAAAAAGTATTACACTAGACACTTGTCTTCACCAAGTGATGTAAGAGACTTAGGCAAACATGGCCTTTGATTGTCAAGAACTCTTACGATCAATCTTGGATCTCGTGACTACTCACACACTCTATGATGGATGATGGTGGTGGATGTGGGTTGTGATGGTGGTGGTGGTGGTGGGTGGGTGAAGTGTGAGAGAGGTGGTGTGCCAAGGGATGGTATGCAAATGAGCCAAGCACCCCTATTTATAGCCTGAACAGAAGCTCGGGCACGGCCCCGTGTCCATCCTCCTTCTCTTTCTTCATTAATTGCAGTTTGTCTCCATTAGTTGACCACGCCCCCGTGTCCGCTGGGCACGACCCCGTGTGCAGAAGCGTATCTGTACTATCAAGATTTCCCCAGATTCTGCGATTCTTAGAGTTGACCATGGCCCCGTGTCTGGTGGACACGCCCCCGTGGTGGGTGATAGAAGCTTCTACAGCTTTGTCTTTTCTGCTGACACTTGGGCACGCCCCCGTGCTCATTGAGCACGGGGCGTGTTCAGCCTTCTGTTCTCTTGTTTTTGCTTGGGAAGATGCTGTCGGGGGGTCGGGCATGCCACGTTTGTTCCTTTTCTTGTATTTATGTTAGATTTAGCTGCCTTTTTGCTTCTTTTGTTCATTTGAGCTCATTTAATCCTGAAAATACAAAAGGAAGACAAAAACACACTTTTTCCAACATTAGTACTAAAAAAGGGTTGGTTTTATGCCACATTTGATGTAATTTATATGTTGCATTTTGCACACATCAAATACCCCAACACTTGAATCTTTGCTTGTGCTCAAGCAAAACTCTTTTTAATGTGGCTTTTATATTCCCAAATGGAATGGGTAGGAGATAAGGTTTTTTTGGGCTTGTCATAGAGTGTCGGGATTTTCAAGATTCTTTATTAAGTTTTATTTTTATTTATTTACCATCCTATTCGTCATGATTTATTTAAAACATTACATAAGATAAATTACTTATTAGGGTATAACATGCCTTTTTTTTTAAATTCCATTTATATACAAGTTCACATACCTCACGGGGGATCACTCAACACTCGACCGAAGATGTATTTTAGTGTATCACTCGAGAGTGGCATGGAACTTACTCCTACCATAAGCTTGTCAAGCAATCAATCCTCCTCCTTTTTAACTATACACCTTTGTAAATATCAAGAGGACTTTTTGGGTGAATGGTTAGGTTTGGGTTAAAGATAGGTGGTTGGGTTAGTGGTAAGTGAAAGGGCGAAAGGTGTAAAAAGCATCGGTTTTCGTAAGATTTTTTATTTTTTTAATTTTTATGTTGATGAAGCCATTCTTCAAACAAAGTTATTTTTGATAAACTTGTTTGTTTATTTCTTTTTGCTTCATCATCATCATTTTTTTTCATAAAGAAGTCATAAGAAAAATCGAGCTTGTTACTAAAACAAAAGGTTAAAAATAAAAAGGGTTTTGGTGGGTAAAAGGGTGTTTATTTTGGGTTAAGAAATGAAAAGGTTTAGGCTCAAAGGGGTTAACTAGGGGGATTTTGGGTAAGTGGTAAAAAAAAGAAAAATAATGGTGTAGAAATAAAAAGGGTTAGTCCTAATGCCTCCATCATTTACTTACTCGGGGTTAAGTTGGTAAGGACCGGGAATGTATCGTCGTGGCAAGTTCTAGAGTCGTAAGAACCAAGTGGCTATTCACACAAGAAACGAAAAATGAGCATTTAGTTTAAAGATTTATATTTGTATGCTTAATAAAGGCTCAAAACTCACTTTTTGTGGGAATGGGTTTTTATGTTATTAAGTATATATAATCAAATTTTAACTAAACTTGTCATGTCGTTTCATAATTTTCTTATGTTGTTTCTTTTTATCACAACGCTATCGGTTGAAAATTTGTAAAAATATAACCTTTTTAGAACTTGAAATTCCCAAGTTAAACTTAGACAAGTAAAAATATGAAAAATTTTTGAAAAATTTTGGGGTGATTGGCGGTTCCAATAGAGTTTTGTGTAAGGCTTGTAATTAGGACTTGCAAGATTCAAGGTTTTAGCATCCCCCTCCCCCCACACTTAAATTACACATTGTCCTCAATATGTCCCAAAAATAAGTTTTTAGGTTGATTGAATGTGTAAAAAGGTGTGAAAAAGCAAAAAAATTATGTTATTGGGCGTCTGGACACGGCCCCGTGGTGCCCGGGCACGGCCCTGTGTTCAGAGCATAAGTACCAGAAATTAGTAAAGAGAAACAAAAGCCTGGGCACGGGGGCGTGTTCAGCGAGCTAGCCCCGTGTCCAGTTACCTGAACTGGGCATTTTCTGCAGATGGTTGGGCATGGGGCGTGTTGGCTGAGCACGTCCCCGTGCTGAACTTGCTGTAATGAAGAAAAATTTTTGGGTGGCCCTGTTTTTGTGCATGGGGTGCTGGTTCAAGTTTCCCTTAGTATCCTTTACCATCCCGAGTGTGTTTTATTCCCGAAAATTAAAACTAAACTAGAAAACATAAAAATTAATCTAAACTAAACTAAGGATAGTTCCGCGGAATGCCTCCGTGGTGCGCCATGTTTATAAGGGTCATTGGCTAGACCCAAAACCTGGTCATATGTTACCCAAGTGGGATGTTTTGCATCCCATGCTGCACCGTCGGAGAGCATCATCCAAACTTGAGTCTATGACCTTCATGTAGTTGATCGGGTCGTCGTTCTCTACTTTCTTTCCAACTCCAAACTTCATCTCCTTGTCCCCAATCCCCAATGTTAGTGTTCCACCATTCATGTCTACCACTGCTTGGGCCGTAGCTAGGAATGGCCTACCCAAAATGAGTGGGACTTCGGTATCTTCTTCCATATCTAGTATGACAAAGTTGGCCGGGAAGACAAATTCGCCGACTTTGACCAATAGATTTTCAGCGACACCTTGTGGATATTTAACGGACCTATCGGCGAGTTGTATGCTCATTTTGTAGGGCTTGTTTTCCCTAGGCCGAGTCGGTTGAACATCGATGCGGGCATGAGGTTGATGCTAGCCCCAAGATCGGCTAGTGCATTACGAATGGGGGATTCCCCAATCGAACAAGGAATTGTGAAGCTTCCAGGGTCAATCTTCTTTTTCGGGAGTTTGTTGAGTAGCAGAGCGGAGCATTCTTCGCCTGGATTAACTAATTGCAATGATTCAATTTTCCTTTTAAGAGTGAGGAAGTCCCTCATAAATTTTGAATATTTAGGCATTTGAGTGAGGACTTCGATAAATGGAATATTAACATGCAATTGTTTTAGCAAATTTTCGAACTTTGCGAATTGCTCATCGGTCTTTTGGCGAATTAACCGACCGGGGTACGGAACTGGAGGATTTTTGGTGGGCTCTTGATTTGGTGGAGAAGCCTCCTCTCGTTGAGGTGTGGGTGGAGTTATGGTTTGGCTTGATCGGCTTCTTTCAGTTGGCGGTAATGGAGCCTCCTCGGGACCCACGATACGGTTTCTTAGTGTGATGAGATGTACTTGTGCCTTTGGGTTGGTTTCGGTATTACTTGGTAACGCGCCTTGTGGTCTCTCGGAGTAATTTTGAACTATTTAATTTAATTGTTTTTCAATGTTTTGAATACTAGCTTGTTGATTTCTAAAATTCGTTTCCAATTGTTGAAATCGATTCGAGTTTTTCTTTTCGGTGTCGGAGATGAGGCGAGATACAGTATCTTCGAGCCTTTCTCGTCCACCTTGTTATTGAGAGAAATTTTGTGACTCGTTTCTTGGTTGTTGAAAGTTTGTTCATTGGTTTAGATTTTGTTGGTTACTACTATTGTCGGGTTCTCTCCAACCAAGGTTAGGGTGGTTACGCCATCCCTGGTTGTAGGTACCCGTTGGAGGACCCGACGGCCTAGGTCTATTATCAATGTAGTTTACCGATTTTGTTTGATTATCCACTTCTTTCATACAACTCCAATTTTCATGTGGCCTACCACACCCCTCACAAGCCATAACCGAGGCCGTTTTTGCCATCTCTAGTTTTTTGATTTTTTAAGAAAGGGCCTCGATTTGGGCTTGTAAAGAGGTGCTTTCATCAACCTTGTGGGCGCCCGCGGCAATAGATTTATTACCTCGGGGAGTGTGCCACTGAAAATTGGTTTGAGCAATTTCCTCAATTTGATTATATATTTCATTTGGGCGACGATTACCTAAAAGCCCCCCGGAGCTAGAGTTAACTGTTTGTCTTGTGTGTGGCAACAACCCATTGTAGAAAGTGGATACTTGTTGCCACACCGCAAGACCGTGATGAGGACACTTTCTTAGTAGCTCCTTGAACCTTTCCCAAGTTTCATATAAGGATTCCCCATCCTCTTGTGAATATGTATTAGTTTCAGTCATTAATTTAGCCGTTTTAGCAGGAGGGAAATACCTATATAGAAACTTTTGGGCTAGTTGGAGGGTATTAAGCCAAGCCTTAGCTCGGTCTTTTAGTGAAAATGGAAACATTCGAAGGCGGATGGCGTCGTTTGATGCTCCATTGATCCGAAAGGTATCACATATTTCTAAGAAATTAGTAATATGTAGATGGGGATCCTCGTCCGCAAGCCCATGGAAGGTTGCGGAGTTTTGAAGCATTTGTTTCAAATGCGGCCGAAGTTCGAAGTTGTTGGCTTCGACATTCGGTGCATTGATAGCGGCGCCGAGATTACCTACGGTGGGTTGTAGGTAATCCATGAGGGTACGTTGGTCCACCATTGGAAGTGGGTCCCTCGAAACTTTCTCTTGGTTTTTAGCTTTTAGTCTCCTTCTTAGAAAACGTTCGGGTTCGTCTAGGGGTTCTTTTATGTCTCTACTAGAACTGGAGCTCATACACTACGTGGAAAATTCAGATGTGGCGCCTGGGTTCCAAGTCCTGCAATAAAAACAAAGAAGAACGTTGGTCAGAAGCTTCACCACGGCCCCGTGCTCAGATGAACACGGCCCCTGGTCGGAGATACAGTGATTATTTTCCGGATCCCTGTTACTGGGAAGTTTGACACGGCCCCGTGTTGCACCGACACGGCCCCATGCTCAACTCTCTGTAACTCGGAAAATAAAAACTGCCAGTAACAATGCTGGGCACGGCCCGTGTCCGACTAGGCACGGCCAGTGCTGAGCTCTGCAGAAACTGAAAAATTAAGAAAATCCTAAAAAAATAGAAAAAATTAGAAAAAGCGATTAGGCCGTTGATTCCTAACTTTCTTAAAATCCTTGGGTCCCCGGCAACGGCGCCAAAAACTTGATGCGTGTGAAGTGTGATATAGTTTTTAATGTATATTTTAAGCCCTTTAACACTTTTTAGTCAAGTTTTAAATTTATGATATTTACTAACACTAAACACACATATGGGCAAGTGCACCCATCGTGAGCGTAGTATAGTGTTGGTAAGATACCAAGGTCGTCCAAGGACACAAGAGCTTTTAATACCGGTTTATCCTCAACGTCTAATCAAATCAAAAGTTAGAAAAAGGTTTTTAAACTAGAAAAATAAAACTAACTAAAATGCTGAAAAATAAAATAAAAATAAAAACAGATAGACAAGATAAATCACTTGGACCCGACTCGTGTTTAGTATAACTTTTGATTATTTCCGCACTTTTGCACTTTTTAAGAGATTATCTTAGTTATTGTAGTAGGCCCCTCTTTTGAAGGTGATGTTACCCTCAACCCAGTAGTTTGAGTCAGCAAATATACAATCCTAAAGGGTTGGATTATTGAAAGATAATTAATTAAGTTATTAATGCATAATGTGGTAGGCCCCTCTTTTGAAGGTGACGTTACCCTCGGCTAAGTAGTCTGAGTCAGCAGGGTTACAATCCTAAGTAGCCGGGTTAAAGTTTTAATAGTAGCTTACATATGACGGGATCAAAGAGTTTGGACCCCCGCCATGCAATACCGGTGGGTATTGAAGGAGATCCTACTAAATTTGACCCAGGTCCTTGCAGGATCTATACACTGAACAAGGCAAGATTCTTACCAAACCATTCCCTTAACCCCCGACCAGGTAGCCAACATATCTCCATATAGACCGTGGAGATATGAATGGTGAAAATCTTTTATTTTATATAGACAGTAAAATAATGCCAAGACACCACGGAAAAATGATTAGGAAGAATCACCTTCAACATAAGAAACTAGTTATTAAAGTCATTAATACATAACCAAGTAAAAACTGCGAAAAGATTAAAAATAAAAAGTATTACACTAGACACTTGTCTTCACCAAGTGATGTAATAGACTTAGGCAAACACGGCCTTTGATTGTCAAGAACTCTTACGATCAATCTTGGATCCCGAGACTACTCCAACACTCTATGATGGATGATGGTGGTGGATGTGGGTTGTGATGGTGGTGGTGGGTGGGTGAAGTGTGAGAGAGGTGGTGTGCCAAGGGATGGTTTGCAAATGAGCCAAGCACCCCTATTTATAGCCTGAACAGAAGCTCGGGCACGACCCCGAGTCCATCCTCCTTCTCTTTCTTCATTAATTGCAGTTTGTCTGCATTAGTTGACCACGCCCCCGTGTCCGCTGGGCACGACCCCATGTGCAGAAGCGTATCTGTACTATCAAGATTTCCCCAGATTCTGCGAATCTTAGAGTTGACCACGGCCCCGTGTCCGGTGGGCACGCCCGCGTGGTGGGTGATAGAAGCTTCTACAGCTTTGTCTTTTCTGCAGACACTTGGGAACGCCCCCGTGCTCATTGAGCACGGGGCGTGTTCAGCCTTCTGTTCTCTTGTTTTTGCTTGGGAAGATGCTGTCGGGGGGTCGGGCATGCCATGTTTGTTCCTTTTCTTGTATTTATGTTAGATTTAGCTGCCTTTTTGCTTCTTTTGTCCGTTTGAGCTCATTTAATCCTGAAAATACAAAAGGAAGACAAAGACACACTTTTTCCAACATTAGTACTAAAAAAGGGTTAGTTTTATGCCACATTTGATGCAATTTATATGTTGCATTTTGCACACATCAATAGACAACGTGTGACCCAACCCGCTCATGGGTAGTGGGTCGTTTGATGAAGAAGAAGCCATGGCAGAATGAAGGAAAGAGAGAGGGGAGATCAGAGATGAAAGGTTAAGGAAGATGAAAGTGAAGAATTTGAAGAGAAAAGGGTTTAGGGAGAACTCAAAAGGCTGATACCATATGGAATAAAAAGTGAATGATTATAAAAGGGTAACCACTTTAGTATTTTTGTCGTCTGTCAGATAAACTCTTACAAAGATTATAAAAAGTTAATGAATAAATTCAAGCCTTGTCGTCTGTCAGATAAACCCTTACAAAGACAAAGGTTTATCAATGTTCATCGGGTTTTGTCATTCCCCAGATGGATACTTCCAAACAAACTAGGAAGCGGGAATGAGGTTATCAAACCTATGGTAAACGATACATACTACCAGTCGGCGGGATAATGTTAATGAATGTATCTAGTCTCGTGTAACATACCAAAATGTCATAATCTATGTGAGCATGCCATGTAAATGTCTTTGTAAACCATGTACTAAGTATGCTAAGTCAACATACTAAGTAGGGTGTTCATGAAATCAAGGTGCTAGATATGCTAAGAAAACATATGAAGCGACATGGGTCCTTGAAATCAATGTGCTAGGTATGCTAAGTCAACATACGAAGCAAAATGTAATGCAAATCAATGTGCTCATATGTTAAGTCAACATATGCCGCAAAACGTAATGCAAATCAATGTGCTCATATGCTAAGTCAACATATGCCGCAAAAGTGTCCTTGAAATCAATGTGCTAGCATGCTCAGTCAACATACATAGCAAAACATAATTTAAATCATGTACTATATATGTACTAGATGAACATAGCAAGTATGTGTCATGAAAAGCATGAAAGCATGAAAGTAACATATAAGCACAAGTGTTTCACCCCAAAATATTTGCAAAAAGTAAAAGAGGGGACTATGTACTCACATAGTTACCTCAAAACATTTAGAAAGCATAAAAAGAGGGTTCTATGTACTCACATGAGATTGCTTAATAGTCTTGAAATAAAGACCAATGAAAGCTTGAGGAATCACGGAATCAAACGACACCTAATATAGATAACTATGTTAATAATCGGATCCTAAACCGGAGGATAGGATAGAATGAAGTTCTATAAATCAAATGAGTATTGGAACTCATATGGCATAATTTAATAGACTTAACATTCTGATTAGAATGAAATCCTAAGAGCTTATGTCCCGTTACGACTCGTTAAGGTAGTTTACGCTACTTTAACGTGTCGTTTGCGTAAATATAAGGTCAGATGGTTATATATGTCACATGATAAGTCCTATATGCCCAAACATGTTAAAAAATGTTATTATATCAGTTTAGATGTCAAAAATTTGTTTACATATGCTTAAATGAGGTTATGCGCAAAAATGGCATTTTGGTCATTTTTAATGGGAATATAAACGACTTAACAAATAACTAACCAAACAAGGTTACCATAAGGTATAACCTCTGGAGGTTATTCCCTATACAACTATGGTCACAGAATATGTTTGGTCGGATCCTAATGATTAACCAAACGGGTCGGGTTCGAAAGTCTAAGCGGTGGTCAAGACCGCTCGACTTACGAGCCTAAATAAGCACTAAACTAGAAGTGACGAATTAAACATGTTAAAACATGTTTAACTAAGTTAGAAAACTGATTTGGTATCAAAACAAAGTGGTTTGCTACCCGAAAATAGTTCCATCGTAAAATGCACATAAACGTGCATTTTGACCGAAACTTTGACTCGTCAATACGACTAGTAAACGTGGTAATCAATAGGTGTAATCGCTAGGGATTATAACCATCGTGATTACGATCACGTTGCAAAGTTCAATTGAACTTTGTCTTGGCCAATTAATGGTTAAAGCCGAAAATCAAACACTGTTTGACTTCTAGCTTGAAATCGCTAAAAAATAAATAAACAAGACTAGTTAGAACACTCACTTGTGTTCTAGGATGAAAGATGAACTAGAAAACTCAATTAGGAAGCCTCCAACAATGTGGTAGCCTCCAATTAGAGCAGGTGATGAGGAAAGAATGAATTGAGCAAGTTGTGAAGTGAAATGGCTTGGGTATTTATAGTGTTCTAGGAATCACAAGATCTTGACATGTGTTTGTGTAATGCCCAAGGCTTAATCTTATCCCTACAAGTGTTTAGAGCAGGTTTAAAGCATTGGAGGACACTTATCTTGCCCACAAGAATCCAAAAACCATGTTAGAAATCAGTTTGCAACAACTGGGATGCTGTTTGGAAAGTTTTGAAAACAGGACTCTGTCGCGTGTCGCGCTAGAGCACTATGTCTCCCACACGTGGCGTGAGGGGAGCCATTTTGTCAAAAGTTTCAGTTTTGACAGTTTCAGTCCTTGCATCAAGTTTTGATGATTTTTGACGCGTATCACCCCCGTTAACCTCAAATTCGGGTATTTTAAGGATGTTATAACATAGGGGACTTGAAATATGCTTGGAAATATCATGGATGGTGGTTCGTTCGTTCATACGGTCGTGTTTTGCGCTTAATTACGACGAAAATTTGAACGGACGCAAAAACGATCCAAATTACGCAACGAATGATATTTTTACATTCCCATCACTAAAATATAATATTATAATGATTAAAAAAATTTTTGGATGTCCAAATATGGTCAGAACGCAGAATATGCGCGAATTTGCATACTTTTGCAGTTTTGACGCATTTAGTCCCTGTTACCCAATAAGCTTATTTTTCACAAACCGAACCCCTCAAAACTTATTTCCAAGTTATGTAAAGGGTATTTAAGGTATGTTTAGCTAATGTCACTATTCCGGAATGTACGTCGCTATGCGAACTGGCAGACTTTTGCAGTTTGTCGCAAATGCTCCTTGTGATTGAATAAACTTGTTTTTGCCATACCAAACCCTCAAAACTTAATTCTAAGCTATGTAAAGGTTATTTAAGTTATGTTTAGCTTATGTCATTGTTCCGGAGTGTAGGTGCGTTAAACTAATTACGTTTACGTAACAGTTTACGTATAACTTTCCAGAAAATGTTTAAGAGTTCGAATTTGAACAAGGATTGAAACTGTGTAAATATCATGGATAATTACACATTCCGATAAATAAAACACAAGGTTTTATTGCTTACGAATTTGTTGGGGATTGGTTAGTAATAACTATAGGCACAGTTGTCACATTTATAAACGAGTTATTGTGTTTTAAGCAGGTTATCGATAACATGTTTAATGATGAGTATAAGTGTGACAAATAAATAATATAATGTATTAAAATTAACATTATTATAACTAACCGTGTAAAATAGAAAAAAAAACAAATAAAAGATTTTATTTCTTAATAGTTAAACGGGTTAATGGATCAACCCGTTTTTTATACAAGTCAACCTGAACCCGACCCGTATTTAATACGGATCAACCCGAACCGACCCGTTTTTTAAACGGGTTGTGTTAGTCGACCTAAACCTGTTTTTTTCCGTGTCGGGTTCGGGTCGAGTTGGATTGACGGGTTGTCTTAAGAATTGCCTCCCCTAAGTAATGCCAATGATGCTAAATAGTTCTAAGATGTGTGAAAATGATTTTAAAAAGATTTTTCAACATCTTGTTTTTAGTACATTAATATCCATTTGGACTTTCGTCACCACATGTAGTCTTCAACACTTTATTGTGTTTATAAGTTTCCAAGTTAAATTTGTGGGTTTAATTTATTGAAACACTAAAGGGTTAGAGTATTTACATCCCTCTCATATTTTTTATCCTATAATTTTATTAAAACTAATTATAATATATTTCTCCTAATAATATTTTCTTATACTTTTATCATTACTTTTTCTTTCTCTTCCACTCACAACCACTTTCAAAATATATTAAAAAATTATAGAGGATGAACAGTACCACCCCAAATTTACAGATGAACAGTAACAGTTTCTCTCTGCTCTACTGTCAACAACTTCCAACCACCTACAATCACTTTTCATAATATAAAAAGCCCTCTCACATAATTTAGGGGACGAATTGTGAGTATAGGGGTCATTATAGGGGCGTGAAGGAGCTTGATAAGGCCCTCAACACCGCCACCCATGGACGTTATAGAAAAAGGGAGGGGCATTTATATGATATTGTCTAATGGAGAGAAAACAAAACAGGAAATAATGATTTAAAAAGTTTTAAGGGTTATTAACCATTACACATTTTTTAAAGAGGCGTTATGATTTTAATACGACGGAAAATGCCCTTTGGAAGCATTAACCAGTACGCATGGTCTTAGAAGGTAGGTTTTGGGTTTTTTTAATCCTATAAAGTTTTTCCATTTCCAAAATTATTTTACTTTTCATATTGAGTAAATTGTCATTTTAGTCCCTGAGGTTTGTCCCAAATTTCAACTTTAGTCCAAATAGTTTTTTTCTCCTTTGGGTCACTTAGTTTTCCATTATTTTTTTTCCATTTTGGTCCAACACCCTAACTTCGTTAAAAATGTGAGATAACTCACACTAAATAATTTGCTACTTGCCATTTTCACCCAAAAACATTTTTACCCCTTTATATAAATAATACATAATATATATATATATTAAAACTTTATTTTAAAATATAAAACAAAATATTAATATATAAAAATGGCTTTAATCATTTATAATATATATATATACGTATATATAGATATATATATACGTGTATATCTACACGTATATGTATATATATATATATATATATATATATATATCTATATATATAGGGGAAGGTTCATTGGGGAACACTAAAAAAGTGGGGAACAACGAGGAACCGACTCAAACGAATTCCGATGGGACTCATTCCAGCGACGTTGGAACCGGCTCGTCGAACCCTAACTAAGATCTCTTAACCCTAAACCCAAAATCCAAACTCCTAAACTCTAAACCCTAAAGCTAAAAATAAGGCTAAAACCTAAGCTAAACCATAAAATCTAAACTATAAACCCTAAAAGCTAAACCTAAAGGCTAAACCCTAAAGCTAAACCTTAAACCTAAACCCTAAACCCTAAACCCTAAAGTTAAACCCTAAAGCCAAACCCTAAACCCTAAAGCTAAATCCTAAAAATCAAACCCTAATATATTTAGGGTTTAGTGGTTATGATTTAGGGTTTAGGGTTAAGAGATCCTAGTTAGGGTTCGATGAGCCAGTTCCAACGCCGCTGGAATGATTCCAATCGGAGTTCGTTTGAGTCGGTTCCCCATTATTCCCCACTTTTTTAGTGTTCCCCAGTGAACCTCACACTATATATATACACACACACACACACACACACATATATATATATATATATATATATATATATATAGGGAGAAGATCATGCGAGAACCACCTCTTATTGTGAGAACCGCGAGAACCAATGTGAACACAATCAAAAATGCCTAAAAATAGCTAAAAATCACACAAATTTTTTTTTTTATTTTTTTTAATATTTTTAGGTTAAAATCGCTACTTTTCGAAGCAAAAAAAAAAAAAAATTAAAATTAAAAAAAAAAAAAAAAAAAAAATTTGGCTTCGAAAAGTAGCGATTTTAACCTAAAAAATATTTAAAAAATCAAAAAAAATTTTTTACATTTTTTTAGATTTTTTTTAGATTTTTTTAGGTTTTTTGGGGGTTTAGTTTTTAGCATTTTAGCTTGGGGGGGGGGGGGTTTAGGTTTTTGGGGGGTGGGGGAGGGGGGTTTAGGTTTTGGGGGGGGGGGGTTAGGTTTTTTTTTAGGTTTTTTGGGGGTTTTAGTTTTTAGCATTTAGCTTGGGGGGGGGGGGGTTAGGTTTTTTTTGGGGGGGGGGGGGGGTTTAGGTTTTTTTTGGGGGGGGGGGGTGGGGGTTAGGTTTTTTTAGGTTGTGTTCACATTGGTTCTCATGGTTCTCACAATAAATGGAGTTCTCGCATGAGCCCCTCCCTATATATATATATATGAAAACCCTTTCATTAATAAAACAACACCACTCACCCCACCCCACCACCAACCACAAAAACAACCCCATCACAAACACCACCACCAACCATCGCGATCATCAACGGTGCCATGACCATCACCAACACTACCATTACCAGCCACCGTCTCAGACCACCATCACCACTATCACCACCTGCCACTACTCACCCACTCCACCGCTGCAACAACCACCACTAGCCACCACAACAACCACCATTACCAATATCAGGCACTGTCCCATTACAAACGCCACCACCAATCGTCGCAATCACTACCACTGTTCATTAAAAACAAACCAAAATCAAATCGGCAATCTAAACCCCATAAGCAAACAACAAACCTAAGCTTTGCCGCCGTCGGATTTGCAGATCAAGTGAAGTGGTTTGGGTGTATGAAGAATAGTACGAATTGAATTAGAGGATGGAAAATCGAGGAAGATGAGCTGTGACACTTCGGGTTTTCTGCACGATTTTCATTTTTGTGTTATGTGGATTTAATAAACGAGATTTAATCAATAATTATCGGACGGTTTAAATGTGTATTATGTGATTAATATGTGAATTATTGTTGTTGTTGTTATTATTATTATTATTATTAAACCTGCCGCACGTTAGTGCTGGCCGCACACTCCCTTAAGCCTTGACTAGCGATCCGCACACTCTTGCTAGTCCAGGCCCAATTCTTTTGAGCCCACATGGAAACCCTAGTGAGGCCACACACTGGCTGATATGTGCGGTATCCTTGGGCTAGTATAAAACCCCCATTTCAGCCGACATAAAGAATGTAGGCAACAATCATTTTGGGCAGAAATTTCTAAAAACATCCCCCCCCCTCTCTCTTCATCAACCTTCTCTCTCTAGAAATCCCTAGAACACACCAATACCCTTCCTCTTTTCTTGGAGATCGGTGGCAGCAACATCAACCGGAGAACCACCACACTCGTTCCCCCCCCCTTGAAGCACTATTTCTTCTCATCTTTTGACGCACACTCGTGAATCTCTGGTTAGTACATTTCTGTGTTTAGAAGTTATACTTGAAGATGAATACACTTGTTCAATATTTGCTTGAATAATCTGAATATTGGTGGTTAGATGTTAACATGATAGGACAAAATGATTCATGAGTAATGCTAGGGTTTTACATGCTAACAAGATGATGGAAATTTTGCATAATGTTCATGTATGCTCTGCGGATTCATTGAGGTTTAATTTGAAAGCACATGTATAAGATCTGTAATGGTAGTTGATGATAGTTGTTGCGGAATCTTGGTCCTGTTAGAAGATCCTCGAATGATGATGATGATTTTTAATGAAATGTTTGATTTGATGTGTGAGCATGTATGCATGTTGATTTTCAAAATAATTGTCAAAAACATGATTAAAATCACATAAAGCGTGAACTGAGGATTCATACGTTTAGTGGAAAAATCAGTGTTTTAATGAATTGTATCCTAGGAATATGGATGATTGATTGATATGAAATTTCCTACTTTTATCTTATCTGATTTGATTATGAAATCTCTAACAAAACGTGTTTGCAACAAATGATACCGCACACTCTTTAAATGTACATCGTGTTCTGCAGATAGTACTACACATCACAGCAGGCCGCACACACTGGATGTGCCATGTGCGCCACACATCCTAAAAAGGGGTACAACACAAACTGCATAACGAACAACTCATTCATAAGACACCGCACACTCAACAGTGGTCGTACACTATGAAGGTGCAAATGCTGTTGCTTAACGTATATGGAGGTGATGCAAGGTCGCACACCAGAAACTGCGCACCCCTCCTGTACAAACCCTGATGCATAGCGTATCACTGATTTATGTGGGATCGTACACTAGTGTGGACCGCACATTCCCGTATAAACTAACAGATGCATGACCGCACACTTTAATGTGTGCTGCACACTCAAGCTGGACCACACACACTCACGTATTGGGCTGCAGACTCATATTTTGGGGCGTATGTTTCTGTTGGGCCGCACACTGATGTATTAGGCTATGTGTAAATTTGGACCGCACATTTGGAGATATCTGTGTTAAGTTTGTTTATCCTATAGTTCACAGAATTGGGATACGTGAAGTTTATGTGCTATGTGTTAGATGTGTGTAAGAATACGTGGTGCTAATTGAACACGAATCTAATTAAACTTGGTAACCATAATAGGACGTGGTTAACCAACTGTTAAAACAAGTAAACTATCTGCCGAGCAAACCAAGGTGAGTTCACACACACTAAAAGCATGTGTCCCAGGGGGAAAAGGCGGATGAATTACTATCCTTGGGAGGGATACTTTTAAATTACTATTCCCGGGGGGAAATACTAATTAATACTGTCTATAAATCATGTCTTAGCAAACTAAACGAAACTCTATCATTGACTCCCCACTTTTGATACGTATTAATCGCCGGGGGTGAATGGGATATTAGTTGATAGCACTACTAGACACAATGACCGGGGGGATCGGGTGTGAATTATTATGCCTTGCAACTTGGTCAATGATGATAGACACTGACTTGGGCCACAACAACTTGACAGTCACCGGTATTTGGTATCATGCAGTTTAGCAAGCTTACAGATGTGGTAGCTCCCCATAACATGATTATAAATACACAATTGAACAACTTACGTTTTTAGAAATAAAACCGGTAAACTCGTGAACTCGTCAACTTTCCCTACTGCATGCTTTGTAGGTACTCAGTGATGGTTCACGAGCTTGAGGTTGGGGAATGTAGTGGTCGCATAAACCCGTGTTGGGTTTTTTATTAATAATTGTGAACTTTAAACTACTGTTTTAAACTATCAAACTTATGCTTCCACTGTTGACTTTAAACATTGGACTTTAGTCAATGATCGTATTGGTTGTGATGAAAACTGTTTATTTATTGTATTGTTCAATATGATTGGTGGCTTGATCCTGGTCAGTCGCACGCCTCACGGTAGTACTCCGCATGTGGAAGTTGTGGGTGAGATAGATTGGTATCAGAGCCAATGGTTATAGTGAACTCGGTTTTAAAAAGAAAGGTCTTTTTGAGAAAAGACCAGACTATAACCCGGTCTACACTAAGCAAGTCGCAACGACACTACACTCCAAGTGCAAGGCTCAACAACCTAGACTACATAGCTCGGGCATGTGTTTACTTGTTACTTATTTGGTGCATATTGGATGATATATGTACTAGTATACGTAGTATATAAAGTTAGTTATATATATAATATGTACTTGTGTGCAATGGTCAAACTTCCCTCTATTTTCCTGTAACACTACGACGTCCTTCTCACACTGTGTTTTCTGGACATGAAGACAATGAGCGGACGCGGAAGAGGTAACGGTAACATAACTCAGGAGCAACTGACGAACCCGATAAACGCCTGGGTGGCTGAGGCTTTGGCAGCCCATCCCAGAGGTAAACTTGTCGTTCTAGGATGTTTAGATCCTACTCTCATATCTTCTTATTGTTCTTAATCGGTTCGCTTTGTTTTACGTGACAGGTCAACCAACACCCACTCAACCACGAGTTTACACTTTCAAACGTTTATGGACTGTAAACCTCTCACCTTCAATGGCACTGAAGCGGCCATATGTGACATATGTGCTTATGTAATCATTGTACAACTCTGAACAAGACAAATATCAATAAAACAGTGTGTTTTAGTCCAAATATTTGTTTATTTATTATGTTTGACATTTTGCACGTTTTGATTTTTGTTCGATTTTAAACTCTAAATCGCTTTCTAGAAAGTTATACGCAAACTGATACGTAAACTTAATCAGTTTAACACGACAAACACTCCGGTACAGTGACATAAGCTTAACATACTTTAAATAACCTTTACATAACTTAGAAATAAGTTTTGAAGGGTTTGGTATGGCAAAAACAAGCTTATTCGATCACAGGGACTAAAGCGTCAAACTGTAAAAGTCTGCCGTTTCATATAGCAACTTACACTCTGGGACAAGGTCATAAGCTAAACATACCCTAAATACCCTTAACATAGCTTATAAATAAGCTTTAAGGGGTTCGGTATGCGAAAATACGCTTATTTGATCACAGGGACTAAAAGCGTAAAAACCTACGTAAGTTTGCATTTACTCGCATATCTTACGTTCTGACCACATCCGAAAATCCAAAAATTTTTGTAATCACTAAAATATTTTATTTTAGTGATAGGAATGCAAAAATACCATTCGTCGCTTAATTTGGATCGTTTTCATGTCTGTTCGAGTTTCGTCGTAATTAACCGAATAACGCGACCGTACGACCAAACGAACCGACATCCGTGATATTTCCAAGCATGTTTCAGGTCCCCCTATACTTTGACGTCCTTATAGAGCTTTGAAATAGGTATAACAGAGGTAAAACGCGTCGAAAACAAGTTATAGTGTGTGAAGGGACTAAACTTGACAATTCTGAAACATCAGCTGGTTTCTTTGTTGCTTCTTTGATAGTTTTTGTTGTTTGGTGACCAATTTTACAGTTCTCCAAGGCATTTAACCACAACCACACATTTGTAGGGTCAAGATCATTCCTTGGAGGTTACGTAATCCACTTGTCATGATCCTACAACTTTCCAACAACTATAAATAGCAAGCCTCAAACCTTCATTCACTTGCTCATTCCTCATTTCTCTTCTCTCTAACTCAAAGTGGAGTTGCTACCATCTTTGGATGCCTCCCAACTAAGATTCTAGTTCATCTTTCCAGCCTTAGAACATCTTGTAAGTGTTCTTTCATGGCTAGTTATTATTTTCAGCAATTTAAAGCTGAAAGTCAAACAGTTTGACTACCATTTGACTTTCGGTTTAGACCATGAATTGGTCAAATAAAAGTTTAATTGAACTTTGCAACGTGATTGTAATCAAGATGGTTATAATCCCCAGTGATTATACCTACTGATTACCACGTTGACTAGTCGTAGTGACGAGTCAAAGTTTCGGTCAAAATGCGCATTTATGTGCATTTTACGACGAAACTATTTTCGGGTATCAAAACACTTTGTTTTGATACCAAATCAGTTTTCTAACTTAGTTAAACGTGTTTTAACATGTTTAACTCGTCACTACTAGTTTAGTGCTTGTATAGGGTTGTAAGTCAAGCGGTCTCGACAACCGCTTAAACTTTCAAACCCGACCCGTTTGGTTGATCATTAGGATCTGACCAAACATATTTTGTGACCATAGTTATATAGGGAATAACCTACTGAGGTTATACCTTATGGTCACCTTGTTTGGTTAGTTATTCGTTAAATCGTTTATATGCCCATTAAAAATGACCAAAATGCCCTTTTCGAGCATAAATTCATTTTTAACATATGTAATCAAACTTTTGACATCTAAACTGATTTAATAACAATTTTAAACATGTTCGGGCATGTAAGACTTAACATATGACATAAATAACCATCTGACCTTATATTTACGCAAACAACACGTTAACGTAGCTTAAACTACCTTAATGGGTCGAAACGGGTCAAAAGCACTTAGGATAAGTTTCTAATCAGAATGTTAGGTCTTTTAAGTCATGCCATATGAGTTCTAATACTCATTTCATTTATAGAACTTCATTCTATCCTATCCTTCGGTTTAGGATCCGATTATTAACATAGTTACCTATGAGCAGATTGATTTCATAAACACTTTTGCTACATATGTTTACTCAACATATGGGCACATTGATTTACATCACATTTCTGCTGCCTATGTTTACTCAGTATATGGTCACATTGATTTCATGAACATTTCTACTTCGTATGTTTACTTAGCATACTTAGTACATGGTTTTCACATGACATGCTTACATTGGCTATGACATTTGGTATGTTTAATGGGACAATAATATATTCATTAACATTGATCACGCCGCTCGGTAGTATGTAATGGTACCATAGGACTTGACAAATCCCGTTCCCCGCTTCCTAGGTTTGTTTGGAAGTAGGGAATGACAGAATCCGAAAACATTTTTGATAAACCTTTAACTTGTTAAGGGTCTATCCGACAGTCTCAAGGCTTGAATGTATGCGATAAACATTACTACATAAATGTTCATAACAATAAAGCATTGGTTTTTGCAAAACATAACTTTTGATTTAAACTTAGGTTTATTCAAAGACATTGTTTTGTACATTATACATATGGTTTGAGTAAATACTTTTTATACACCATACATGACATTTGGTTACACATTGACATTATACATATGGTTTGAGTAAATACTTTTTACTTGCCATACATAGCATTTGATTATACAAAACATGGTTTACACAAGACATTGGACACTGTTTACACATAACATTTTGACATTGGTTTAAACAAGACATTTTTGGTGGTTATTTAGTAAGTGATTTAAATAACGAGGCGTGTGTAATATGATAAAAGCATGGTGGATACACCGCTGGTACTTCTTATATATAACTGCTTTTATTATATTACATATCGTAGCGTTATCTAAACCACTTCGACAAAGACATGATACATTTTATACAAAGACACGACATTGTTTTACAAATGACATATTTTATACAAATTCATTTTTACTTATTTATTTATTTAACCATGCATTATTCTTTTATTATTATTATTATCTGATTTTCAATTTGATTTTCATATGATTTTATAAAAGAAAACATTTTTAAAAGGTCCATGACTACTTTTGTTAAACACTTCTTTTAACTACAAGTCATGAATCCTTCATCGACAAAACCTATGTATCTTACAGGCATTTTTATGCTGACGTACCTATTTTCACATGTGTTTCAGGAGCTAATGGTTGATGATGATTGTGCTACACTTAGGCGGACTCGGGCCTTAGTGACTTAAAACTATGAAAGACAGTTTAATTCGTGTTATGTTTCCGATATTTCAAAGACAGTGTAAACACTTTAATTAATAAAACCAAATCTTTAAATACCATGGTTGTGAAACAATAATTCTGTCGCTCCATTCCCCGACGTTTCCGCCACGGTTTGTTGTTTTACGCTGTCGGGGTATGACAGAAGAGTTTGGTATCAGAGCTCATGGTTATAGGGAATTAGGTTATTAGTAATGCTTTGACCTAGACTATAACCTTTCTAGGACCCTAACACAAGTCATCTTGTGTTTAGAACTTAAAACAATACACATCACCTATCCTTAGGTGATTACCAAAAACAAAACATAATGGAAGGCATGAAGCCAAAACGAATCATCAATCTCTTAAACCTTCCGAATTTTCAAAATCTCGTCAAAGTTTGGGTCTAAATAATGTGAACACGTGCAATCTGGAAGGGCGGGTGCCTGTACCCTGAGTTTTCTGTCTAAGGCTAGAGTGTTCGTACAAATCCACAGTATCGGACCAGTCACTCTTACCTGGGAACTCTTGGGTGAGTGTCCACTTATAGGCTAAAGCATGTCTTCGCGATACATTATTATGACCCATTTACTTTGATTAGTCACCGTGTGTCGTTTGTTTGTTTTGAGGTAACGAGCAAATGACCACCATCCTTACATTTTGTCGATATTAATGACATCTCATTTTTTCATCATAAAATCTCACTCGTTTTCTCTCATGTTTCCTTTTTTAGAATGCCTCATCGACGGAACGTTCAACAACCCGATGCCGAACTGGCAACTATTATATCACATCAGATGGCTGCTATACTACCATATCTCATTACTCAAATCAACCAAGCCAACAACAATAACATTAATGCACCTGCTCCATGCAACTTTGAACATTTTAATTTGGCTAAACCGCTCAAGTTTAGTGGTTCTGAAGGAGCAACTGGGCTCCTATAGTGGTTTGAGAGTCTTGAGAGTACCTTTCGCCATGTTCAGTATCCTAACAATCGTAAGGTCGAGTTTACTTCTAGCGTACTCCAAAAGAGGGCTCTCACATGGTGGAATGGGTTAATGAGAGATCGAGGGGCTGATGTTGCTTTGGGTCAAACTTCGGAGGAACTGAGAGCTCTAATGATGAAAGAGTTCTGCTCTCGACATGAGCAGAGGGCACTAGAGGATGAGCTCCATGATCTAAAGCAAGACAGTGGTGAACACCGAGCTTACACTGACAAATATGAGGAGTTAAGCTTGCTTTAACGATGGCCACGCCTTTGGATAAGGCGATTGAGAAATACATAGATGGTTTGCCAGATCATGTTTAGGATATTGTCACTGGCAGCAACCCTACTACCGTCCGACAAGCCATCTAGTTTGCTGCTACCCTAACTGACTCTCAAGTCAAAAAGGGTAAACTCCACAGAAAGGGTGACAAGAAACAGAAACAGTCTGACAAGAACAAGGAGCAAAAGGGTAAAAAGGCTGAGTCCTTAAAGAAATCAAGGAAGCATAAGGCTTCCAAGAATTTCGTTGTTACAACACAGACTAATCAGGCAACTCCTAATCAACCTGCACAACCTGCTGCCAAGAGACAGTATGCTGGCAATGCACCTCTGTGCAACAAATGTAACAGCCACCATCAACCACATGTACAGTGCCGCATTTGCACTAACTGTGGGAAATCAGGTCATCTTGCCAATACTTATTGCTTTGCTCATACCCAGAATCTAGCAACACAAAACCCTGCACAGCAGCCTGCACGAGCTCACTATCCTCCTAGTTCTTGTTATAACTGTGGGGATCTGACCCATTACAGGAACAACTGCCCGAAGTTGGCAAATGTGAATCAGGCACAGGGTCGTGGTCGAGCTTTTCATTTGAATGCCATTGAGGCACATGCAGACAATGAGGTGGTGAGCGGTACGTTCTTAGTTAACAACCAACCTGCTTCTTTTCTTTTTAATTCGGGTGCCGATAAAAGTTTTGTATCCTTAGCTTTTGAGCCTTTGCTTTCCATGACTAGAACAAAACTAGGAAAGCCCTTGACAGTAGAAGTAGCTAGTGGTGAACCTGTTGTACTCGATTCTGTCCTTCGAAATTGCCAGTTGAACCTTAGTAACCATCTTTTTCCTATTGACCTCATGCCAATGCAACTTGGGAGCTTTGATGTTATAGTAGGAATGGATTGGTTAGCCAAGTACCATGCTGAGGTGGTCTGTTTTGAGAAAATTGTTCGTGTACTGATGTGCACAAAATGCAACATATAAATTACATCAATTGTGGCATGAAACTAACCCTTTTTAGTACTAATGTTGGAAAAAGTGTGTTTTTGTCTTCCTTTTGTATTTTCAGGATTAAATGAGCTCAAATGAACAAAAGAAGCAAAAAGGCAGCTAGATCTAACATAAATACAAGAAAAGGAACAAACGTGGCATGCCCAGTCTCCCCGACAACATCTTCCCAAGCAAAACAAGAGAACAAAAGGCTGAACACGCCCCGTGCTCAGTGGCATGGGGGCGTGCCCAAGTGTCAGCAGAAAAGACAAAGCTGTAGAAGCTTCTATCAGCCACCACGGGGTCGTGCTCAGCGAACACAGGGCCGTGGTCAACTCTAAGATTCGCAGAATCTGAGGAAGTCTTGATAGTACAGATACGCTTCTGCACACAGGGTCGTTCCCAGCGGACACGGGGACGTGGTCAACTAATGTAGACAAACTGCAATTAATGAAGACAGAGAAGAAGGTGGACACGGGGCCGTGCCCAATGGACATGGGGCCATGCCCGAGCCTCTATTCAGGCTATAAATAGGGGTGCTTGGCTCATTTGCAAACCATCCCTTGGCACACCACCTCTCTCACACTTCACCCACCACCCACCACCATCACAACACCATCATCCACGACCATCATCCATTGTCCATCATAGAGTGTGTGAGTCATCTCGGGATCCAAGATTAATCGTAAGAGCTCTTGACAATCAAAGGCCATGTTTGCCTAAGTCTCTTACATCACTTGGTGAAGACAAGTGTCTAGTGTAATACTTTTTATTTTTAATCTTTTCGCACTTTTTACTTGGTTATGTATTAATGACTTTAATAACTAGTTTCTTATGTTGATGGTGATTATTCCTTATCGTTTGTCCGTGGTGTCTTGCCATTATTTTACTGTCTATATAAAATAAAATATTTTCACCATTCATATCTCCACGGTCTATATGGAGATATGTTGGCTACCTGGTCGGGGGTTAAGGGAACGGTTTGGTAAGAGTCATGCCTTATTCAGTGTATCGATCCTGCAAGGACCTGGGTCAAATTTAGTAGGACCTCCTTCAATACCGACCGGTATTGGATGGCGGGGGTCCAAACTCTTTGATCCCCTCATATGTAAGCTACTATTAATACTTTAACCCGGCTATTTAGGATTGTATCCTTGCTGACTCAGACTACTTAGCCGAGGGTAACGTCACCTCCAAAAGAGGGGCCTACCATAATATGCATTAATAACTTAATTAATTATCTTTCAATAATCTGACCCTTTAGGATTGTATCCTTGCTGACTCAAACTACTGGGTTGAGGGTAACGTCACCTTCAAAAGAGGGGCCTACTACAATAACTAAGATAATCTCTTAAAAAGTGCAAAAGTGCGGAAATAATCAAAGGTTACACTAAACACGAGTCGGAGCCAAGTGATTCATCTTGTCTATCTGTTTTTATTTTTACTTTTCAGCATTTTAGTTAGTTTTATTTTTCTCATTTAAAAACCTTTTTCTAACTTTTTATTTGATTAGACGTTGAGGATAAACCGGTACTAAAAGCTCTTGTGTCCTTGGACGACCTCGATATCTTGCCAACACTATACTACGCTCACGATGGGTGCACTTGCCCATATGTGTGTTTGGTGTTAGTAAAATATCGTGTTTTATAAATTTAAAACTTGGCTAACGTGTAAAAAGGGGTTAAAATATACATTAAAATATAATAACACTCACGCACACATCAAGTTTTTGGCGTCGTTGCCGGGGACACAAGGATTTTAAGAAAGCTTAAAATCGACGGCCTAATCAGTTTTTCGAAACCTTTTTAAAACGCGCGCACATTTTTCTGCATTTTAGTTTAGTTTTCCATTTACAGTAACCTGAACACGGGCCGTGCTCACTGAACACGGGGCAATGCTGCATATTTTTCATAAAACACCCAGATACAGAGCCTGAACACGGGGCCGTGCTCACTGAACACGCCCCATGCTCAACGAAACCAGTAACTTTAATTAAAATGGCCAGATACAGATTCTGTACACGGGGCCGTGTCCACTCAACACGGGGCCGTGTCCAGCCTCTGTTTCTGTTTTCATTTTTGTTTTCTGGTCTCGAGACGTTGTTGTGGTCTGCTGAGTGATTCTTATGGATCAATACTCAGGAGGTTACAACTACACCTATGAGGAGGATGATTATAGGGAATATTATTGCACCAATTGCGGTAACACTCACTCGGTTCAATATTGTAACTTATATCAACCATCCACTTCATACACCTACTATGAGGAGCCCAGGTACGAGCCATCAACTTCATACACATCCTATGAAGACCAACGGTATGAACCTTCTCCCTCATACTCATATTTTGATGAACCAAGGTATGAGCCTTCATACTCGTACTTTGAGGAACCAAGATATGAGCCACCACCTTCGTATACTTATTATGAGGAACCATGGCATGAACAACCCACCTCATAGAGTATTATGAAGAACAAACTTACGACCCTTATCCATCATATACTTACAATGAAGGACAATGGTGTGAACCATCTACTTCCTATGAGTATTATGAGGAACAAAGGATCGAACAACCGGATTCAAGCTTTGAAAATCCCGATCCTTACTCTATCACCAAAGTGACCGATAGGATATTAGAACACCTTAAAACTATCGAACGCTACATAAAAGAATCTCGCGCATGGGAAGAGGAGTCCCGCGCAAGAGAAGAATTAACATGTAATAAAGAAGAGATAGTTGAAGAGGTAAAAATGGAAGAACAAATAAGTGAAAAACCGACACATGAATTAAACAACGAAAAAGGTGAGTCCGTTAACGTTAAAATTCAAGAAGAATCTAATTTTGAAGAAATTAATCTCTTGTCATCTTCTTTTGAAAATCATTGTTTAGTATCCACTCATGCTAAGTTTTTAAAAGAGTTAAACACTAACACTAAAATTGACGAAACGGTAAGTATTAAGTTAATTAATGATCAAACTTCGCTAATAAAAGAAGACCCATTTGAAATCAACATTACACCGGTTCCATGTTTTTTTTCAAAATTCGTTTATTAGTAATGTCACAATCGATAAAGATCTTTGTGTTAACATAATGCCCAACTACATTTTCAAAAAATTAAGTATTAGTGATTTTTCTCCACTTCAAATACCCATTTTTCTATGTAATCGGAAAGTAATAAAATCAATCGGTGTAGTTGTGGATGTCTTGGTTCAAACTAATCAAATGGTAATCCCAACCGACTTTGTCATCCTCTATGACGCTCCTCTAGTGTTGGGACGACCCTTTGTAAAAACCCACGAAGCTTTGAAAAACCGGAAAAACGATAATCTATCTATTCAATTAGGGGCATTTAAAAAAAGTGTCGATCTCGAGCGATCAATGAAATATCCATTCGGCAATAATGACCCCCTAAATGAAGATGAAGATGAACTACCCGATACAAGTGAAAAGATTGACCACTTCGTTGAAGAAGATGTCGCCATAGAACAAACTTTTAAAGCTCTTGATCAAAATGAGCAACCAAATAAGGAGTCACCTAAAGACCCACCCATTGAGCTCAAAGAACTGCCAAAGGGTTTGGAATATGCTTTTCTAGACAAAGATGGTAAATCACATGTAATTATTTCATCTAAATAAGGTAGTTTAGAAAAAGAAAAATTAATTAAACTTTTGAAAAAACACAAAAATGCGATTGCTTGGAAGCTTGTAGACATTAAAGGAATAAGTCCTTCCATGTGCACGCACAAAATTTTAATGAATGATGACTACAAATCGGTAATACAACCACAACGTCGAGTAAATCCAAATGTTCAAGAAGTGGTTAAAAACGAAGTCATCAAATTACTTGACGCCGGACTTATTTATCCTATCTCCGATAGTCCTTGGGTAAGTCCCGTCCAAGTAGTTCCAAAGAAAGGAGGTATGACGGTAATAACTAACGAAAAGAATGAATTAATACTAACGAGAACCGTCACAGGATGGAGGGTATGTATAGATTATAGACGATTAAATGAAGCAACAAGGAAATATCACTTTCCTTTGCCCTTCATTGATCAAATGTTAGAAAGATTATCCGGTCATAAATTTTACTGTTTCTTGGATGGTTTTTCAGGTTACTTTCAAATCCCGATAGCACCCGAAGACCAAGAAAAGACAACCTTCACATGTCCCTATGAAACTTTTTCCTATCGACGCATGCCATTTGGTCTATGTAATGCCCCTGCAACCTTCCAACGTTGCATGGTAGCCATCTTCCATGACATGATAGAAAAAAACAATGGAAGTCTTCATGGATGACTTTTCTATCTTTGGGGATTCATACGACCAATGCCTCGATAACCTTGAACTAATGCTATCCCGATGTGAGGAAACTAACCTCGCCCTTAATTGGGAAAAATGCCATTTCATGGTAACGGAGGGAATAGTACTCGGTCATAAAATCTCAAGCGAAGGAATGGAGGTTGATCGAGCCAAAATAGACACTATTTCTCAATTACCACCCCCATCCTCCGTTAGAGCTATCAGAAGTTTCCTAGGGCATGCCGGATTTTATAGGCAGTTTATCAAAGACTTTTCTAAAATCTCAAGGCCTCTTACAAAATTACTTGAAAAAGATACCCCTTTCATCTTTGACAAGGATTGCAATCAAGCATTTCTAACCCTAAAGGAAATGCTAGTCAATGCACCTATCATGATAGCTCCTGATTGGAAATTTCCTTTCGAAATCATGTGTGATGCAAGTGACTTTGCAGTTGGAGCTGTCTTGGGACAAAGAAAAGAAAAGCATTTTCACCCAATTTATTATGCTAGTAAAACACTTAACGATGCACAAGAAAATTACACAACAACTAAAAAAGAATTACTAGCTATGGTATTTGCTTTTGATAAATTTCGTTCTTATCTTGTTCTTTCTAAAACTATAGTCTATACAGATCATGCAGCCATTCGATATCTCTTCAAAAAGCAGGACGCAAAACCACGTTTGATTCGATGGATTGTACTCCTCCAAGAATTCGATATTGAAATCAAAGACAAAAGAGCAGCTGAAAACACCGCAGCAGATCATCTTTCACGCTTAGAAGACCCAGCTTTGGAGGCAACCAGGGATGAATAAATCAACGAAAAATTTCCAACAGAGTCCCTAGAAATGGTGGAATATAGACAAGAACCATGGTACGCCGACTATGCTAACTACCTAGCTAGCGGTATAGTCGCAAAAGGTTGGCCACATCATCAAAGATAGAAATTCTTTACTGATGTAAAACACTGTTTTTGGGAAGATCCTTATCTTTTCAAAATGTGTGCCAACCAACTCATCAGACGATGCTTACATGGTAGCGAAGCACGAAGAATTCTCCGCCATTGTCATGAAGGTCCATACGGAGGACATCATGGTGCCGCTAGTACCGCACGAAAGGTATTTGATTCAGGGTTTTATTGGCCAACCATTTATAAAGACGCCCAAAGTCTTGTCAACACATGTGATGCTTGCCAAAGAACAGGTAATATTTCTTCCAAAAACGAAATGCCACAAAATGGCATTCTTGTTTGTGAAATTTTTGATGTGTGGGGACTCGACTTTATGGGACCTTTATCACCGTCAAAAGGAAACAAATATATACTTGTGGCAGTAGATTACTTGTCTAAATGGGCCGAGCCCGAGGCACTTCCAACAAACGATGGAAGAGTCGTAGTAAGATTTCTGAAAAAATTATTCTCTCGTTTTGGAACACCTAAAGAATTAATAAGTGATAGAGGTACCCATTTTTCAATCATCAACATGAAATTTTTTTAACAAGATATGGGGTCTATCACAGGGTCTCAACAGCATATCACCATCAAACAAACAGACAAGCCGAAGTGACTAATAGGGGTTTAAAACGAATACTTGAAAAAACCATAGGGTTAAATAAAAAGGAATTGGCCAATAAATTAGATGATGCTTTATGGGCTTTTCGAACTGCTTATAAAACAATAATTGGTACAACCCCATATAAGCTCGTCTATGGAAAAAAGCTGTCATTTGCCAGTAGAAATAGCTCACAAAGCCTACTGGGCAATTAAAAATGTAAACTTAGATTTAGAATTTGCCGGTAGAAATCGATTTTGTCAATTAAATGAATTAGACGAATTAAGGATTTATGAATATTCAAACTCTGAAATTTATAAGGAAAGAATGAAAAAACTTGCACGACCAACACATTAAACCTAATGAATTTCGAGTAGGAGATAAAGTTCTATTGTTTCATTCACCTCTTCGATTATTTCCTAGTAAATTAAAGTCTAGGTGGTCAGAATGGCCCTCCATTCAAAGTCAATGGCCAACGGCTGAAACTCTATCAAGGATTCATTGAGGACGAAGAGGAGAAATCTCGCTTCAAATGGTCGAAGAATGAAAGCATCAACATCATACCTGGTAAGTTACGAACGAATGGGTTGACATCTAAATCGGTAAGTCTTCTAACCAAGTTTTTGGGAAATAAGGGCACTCACACGAGCACCAAAAAAAATTATTTTTAAAACTTTGCTCGGCAGGAGGCCGTGTCCACTGGACACGGGGCCGTGTCCGCACAACTGTCGGGATAAAACCCTTTTCAAAACAGTTTCTTCATTTCCACACGCCCCGTTTCCCCAAAAACACTCTGGTTCGGGTGATTTTTCCGCAGAATTCCGACGTCTCCTCTACTTCTAACAACATCAAGGTATGATTCTATCATCATTAGTAGTTAGATTAAGCATTTGCATGTAGTTAAAACATCAAAAATTTGGGGAAAAATCTAGGGTTCTTGAACTTCATCCGGATCGAACCTCAAATTTTTGTTTAAATCTATTAGCATTAGTTTAGATTAGTGTTATAGGAAGTAAATCCATTTGTATTGTTCATAGATTTGCTCGATTTCTCACAAAAACCCCAAACCCTTGTTTTTGAACCGAAAAAGATAAAAATCGAAGGGGTAAACGGTTTGTTTTGGGAAAAACGGCACTTGGGGTTTCATTTTCGGGGGAAACCGCACCTATTGGACAAAAAATTTTCAAGTTTTCAGGACCGGGTCGAAAAATGAAGTTTTTGAGTAACAGACGCCTGGACACGGGGTCGTGTCCGCTGAACACGGGGCCGTGTCCAGCTAACTGTTTTCAGTTTTCTCCAAAATTCTCACTGTTTCGTGCTAACTTTTGGTGTATTCTTTCAGATGTCAAAGAAATTCACAAGGTTCAATGAAACTGAGCAAGACACTAAAGCAAGATACGATGTGCTTCGAACTAGACCGGAAGAATACCCAAGACAAGTGTGCATGGATCTTTTAACATTGGTGAACCAACTTGACCGGTTTAACAACCTCGTTACCGGCCCACTAAGAGTCGCCCTGACCACTCGACTTCGCTCGGTCCATGAGTACAATATGGAATTCTATAGTACATTCGTGTTCAATTCAGGGTGTGACCCATTTGACCATGATGGGGTAGAATTCCGATGTGGGGGGACTAAGTACTCGATTTCGATGGCACAGTTTGGGTCGATAGTTGGGTTGTATCCGGAGGAAGATGCGGGTAATGAAGAGAACACTAGAGGGGTGCGAGAGTTGGATGAAAATGAGCGCCAAGCCGCTTGGGCTCAAATTGGAGAAGGGCACTACAACCCGAGCAGCACTAAGAGCACTAAGTTGAGGGACCCGCTTTATCATTACATTCATAGGGTCCTCACTTACTCTCTTAGCCAAAGGCATGACAGTAGTGGCGTTGTTGGGTTGAGAGATCAGGTGGTCCTTCATTGCATTCATAACCGCAGACACCTCGATGTTCCGTACCTCCTGCTCCGCAACATGCATTGGAACCGGCTTGCTACTCCACCAACCCTTATCTTCTTCGGGGGGTGGATTTACCGTCTCTTCAAGTACTTCGTGAACATGCCTAGGTCTTTCCAAAAGAGCCCATGGTCGGGAAGAGTGGACATACATATCTGCCGCTCCATTAACTTGATCTATGAAGCCGAAGACGGTCGGTTAGCTTCCAAAGAGTCCAAGGGCATGCATGGACCCCGCAAGAGGCACTCGTCCTTCACGCTCCACAGTTTCAAAACCCTCCTCATTTCCAATACTAGCCCCATGGTGATCCGGGCCAATCCTCCTCACAAGGAGGCGGTTTTCCTAATTTCCAAAGCTTACATGATTTATTGCAGGAAAACCTCATGTGCACCAGGAACACCTATAACATGGCGAGCAATACGTATACCCGGGTCGGAGAAATTGAGAGAAACATATCCGATATTCAGGATGACCTTGGGAATATCCGGGAGTACATGGTGGGGCACGGTGGAGGAGGTGATGACGATGAGGACGAGGACATGGACTAGGCGGGAGGAGTAGAGACATGAGCAGATGGTTGGTGATCCCACAGGTTAACCCCCTTTTCTTATGAACAATTTCCAGCCTGCGTGCCGTGTGTTGAACAATTTACTTTCCTTTAACTATTTTTATTTTCTGCACTTGTTTTTCTTTTTAACTTTGTGATGTGGATGTTGAACGATGGTAATTTAGGATGCTTGCTATGGTTTGGTGTAATGTTTATTGATAAAACAGGTACATACGAGGCTTAGAGTACTAAATATTAGTACTACTAAAGCCGGAGCCGGAAAAACGAAGCCAGAAACCTGTTTTTCACCTTTGCAGATTGTCTACACGGGGTCGTGTCCAGCCGACACGCCCCCGTGCCCACCTCCCCAGACCTGCTGTTTGTTTAGTTCTGCAGACTTTTGCCAGACACGGGGTCGTGTCCAGCCGACACGCCCCTGTGTCCACCTTCTGTAAGTAATTGTTACTGGCACTCTGACCACGGGGTCGTGTCCATCCGACACGGGGCCGTGGCCAGATGCCCAGTAACATAAAGTTTTGCTTTTTCACATCTTTTTACACATTCAATCAACCTAAAAACTTATTTTTGGGACACATTGAGGACAATGTGTAATTTAAGTGTGGGGGGATGCTAAAACCTTGAATCTTGCAAGTCCTAATCACAAGCCTTACACAAAACTCTATTGGAACCGCTAATCAACACCCCAAATTTTATTCAAAATTTTTTTATTTTTTTTACTTGTCTAGGTTTAATTTGGGAATTTCAAGTTCTAAAAAGGTTATATTTTTACAAATTTACAACCGATAGCGTCGTGATAAAAAGAACCAACATAAGAAAATTACGAAATGACATGACAAGCTTAGTTAAAATTTGATTATATATACTTGATCACATAAAAACCCATTCCCACAAAAAGTGTGTTTTGAGCCTTTATTAAGCATACAAATTTATATCTTTAAACTAAATGCTCATTTTTCGTTTCTTGTGTGAATAGCAGCTTGGTTCCTACGACTCTAGAACTTGCCACGACGATACATTCCCGGTTCTTACCAACTTAAACCCGAGTAAGTAAATGACAGAGGCATTAGGACTAATCCTTTTTATTCTATACCATTATTTTTCTTTTTTTTTACCACCTACCCAAAATCCCCCTAGTTAACGCCTTTGAGCCTAAACTTTTCATTTCATAACCCAAAACAAAAACCCTGTCTGTGAGATATGTGCCTCCACGGGCATCGAACAAATACCAGATCAATGAAATGTTTTGTTTCATACTTGGGATTTTCATAAATATGTGTATCGTTTGCACATATCAATTCTTGTTCGATTTCGAGCTCTAAATCGCTTTCTAGAAAGTTATACGCGAACTGGTGTGTAAACGTAATCAGTTTAATGCGAAGAACACTCCGGAATAGTGAAATAGGCTTAAAATACCTTAAATAACCTTTACATAACTTATAAATATGTTTTGGATGGTTTGGTATGCCGAAATCAAGTTTATTCGCTTACAAGGACTAATTTCGACAGACTGCGAAAGTATGCCGATTTGTACTGTAACGAACATTCCGGAACATGACCACAAGTTAAACATACCCTAAATATCCTTTACATTGCTTAGAAATAGGCTTTGAGGGGTTCGGTGTACTAAAATAAACTTTTTGGTCATTCAGGGACTAAAAGCGTCAAAAGTGCTTAAGTTTGCATTTTTGCGCATATCTTACGTTCTGAATACATCTGGACATCCAAAAATTTATGTAATCATTAAAATATTTTATTTTAGTGATTGGCATGATAAAATTCCCTTCGTCGCGTAATTTGGATCGTATTTGCGTTCGTTACGACTTCCGTCATAATTAACCGAACAACGCAACCGTACGACCAAACGAACCGACATCCGAGATATTTTTGAGCATGTTTTGAGTTCCCTATACTTTAACTTCATTTTAGAGCCTTGAAATGAGGTTAACGGGGCTTAAACGTGTAAAAAATGAGCCGAAATGCAGGATTCTGAAGTTCAGGGACCAAAATTGTCATTCTGCCATAGTTATCTTAGGGAGGGACCAAAATGAAAAATCTAAATTCCAGCTTGTTCCAGCTGTTCCCCTCATTTGTACATGGTTTTAATGAAACTATGGGCTCCCATGGTTTCACAAAACCATGGGCACATGTGTACGGATGAGATCGAAGCTCGTTTTACGATGAACGATCCTAACGGTTCTAGTTTTCCTATAAATAGCTATCCCCTTTCACTTGCAAAACCCACATTGATCTGATTTTGGCTCTCTAAGTTGAAGTTTATGCTTCATACCTGAGAGTAAATCGGATCAAAGCTTGCGGGGACCTTTTGTAAGTATTCTTTCGTTCTTTTATCGCTTTTCGAGTCTGCGTTTGACTTTCTGGATTGACCAGTTTATGGTCAATGTGAAGTTCATTTGAACTTCATAACGTGAGCGTAATCACGATGGTTATAGTCCCTAGTGACTATACCTACTGATTACCACGTTATTTAGGTGTAGTGACGAGTCGTAGTTTCGGCCAAAATGCGCGTTCTTGCGTATTTTGTAACCAAACTACTTATAGGTATCAAAACCGTTTGTTTTGATACCAAATCTATTTTCTAAATTCGTTAAACATACTTTAACATGTTTAACTCGTCACTTTTTAGATTAGTGCTTGTGTAGAGTCGTAAGTCAAGCGGACTAAACACCCGCTTAGACTTTCGAACACGACCCGTTTGGTCGATCATTAGGATCCGACCAAACATGTTTAGTGACCATAGTTGCATAGGGAATAACCTTCCGAGGTTATACCTTATGGTTACTTAGGTTTAATTAGTTGTATGATAGGTAGTTTATATGCCTTAGGTAAATGACCAAAATGCCCTTTTCATGCATAATTGGTAATTAAGCATATGTAACACAAACTTTTGTCACTTAATTGATTATGCAACATATTTAATCATGTTTAGGCATATAATACTTGTCATAGGACTAGTTAGACGTCTCGAACAAGCTTTTGCGCGAACGACACGTTAAAGTAGCTTAAGCTACCTTAATGGGTCACGATGGGTCGAAAGCACTTAGGTTAGGGTTCAATTTAGAATGTAGACTTTGTTAAACCATGTCATATGAGTTCCAATACTCATTTGGTTTACAAAACCTCATCCTATCCGATCTTACGACTTAGGTCCGGTTTATTTATATAGTTATTAGATTGCCGATTGATTCCGTGCTCCCTCTAGCTTTGCTTGGTTGTTGTTCAAGACCTCTAAGCATTCTCAGGTGAGTACATAGTCCCCTATTTTACTGTTTTTAATTGTTTTGGGGTGATTCATATGTGCTAAATGTTTTCAAGGTTTTAACGATGGTTTTCAAAACGATTTTCGATATTATAACAATGGTTTCAAAAACGATTAAAATGGTTTATATTAAATTAATAACGATTTCGATATAGTAAACAAACTTGTTGGTTGTATTTACATAACGAATAATATCCATTAGTTTTGGCTGAACCGACAAGTATTAGGTTATGGTACCATAGGATCTGACAAATCCCGTTATCAAACTGCACCCATGGTTATGTGTAGGTTAGGTGGGTAACGACTGAATCTGTGATTGTTAATTTACCCTTTGGTGGTTTATTAATGCGAGAAGCGATAGGCGAGTTGCGAAGGTTTTGTATGTTATTAGCGAGACAATCAAAAGTAGTTTTCACGATTTAAAACGAGAATGATTTAAACGACTAAAGCGATTTTTAACGAATTAATCGATTTGGGTAAACGATTGGTTTTTGGTTAGTGTTTAGATAACGGGACAGGTGTAATGTGATGAAAGCATGGTGGATACGCCGCTGGTTCTTCCTATATATATATATATGTTTTCATCGTATTACATACCGTGGCGTTATTTATTTCACTTGGGTAAACGATTTTGAAACGATGTCACACAAACGAGGTTTTCGAAATAATATAAACCATACGAGTTTTATTAATGAGATTTATATACGAGTTTTATTAACGAGATTTATATACGAGTTTTATTAACGAGATTTATTAACGAGTTTTATTAACGAGAATTATTAACGAGTTTTATTAACGAGTTTTATTAACGAGAATTATTAACGAGTTTTATTAATGAATTTTATTAACTAAATGTTTTGGGTTAAGAATCATGGCTACGAGATTTTACAAATTATAACCAACTTGATTTGAGTTGGTTAATTATGTCGCAATACTACACTTTTCAAAACAAGGTTTTTAATTAAGTATTGCAACATGTAAACTAGCCATGAATCCGACACTCTCAAAAACCTATGTACTCGCCAGCATTTCTTTGCTGACTTTGTTTTCACATATGTTTCAGGTGTTGTTGAATGATGTTGATTGCTAGGATGCATGCTCACATAGGACTGGACGAGGCCTTAGTTACTTAATAACAATGATAGACTATGTTTAACTTGTTTATTTAGATTTCCAGACGATGTAAATATTTAATGTTTAATAAAATGAAACTTCAAATTTCCGTGTGTTTTGAAACAATGATTCTGTTACAACACTCCCCGACGATTCCGTCGCGATTTGTTGTTTTACGTGGTCGGTGTGACAGAAAATTTGGTATCAGAGCTCTTGGTTATAAGGAATTAGGTTATTAGTAATGCTTTGACCTAGTCTATAACCTTCCTAGGACCCTAACACAAGATTCTTGTGTTTAGATCTTAAAACAATACCGTCACTTATCCTTAGGTGACAACCACAACAAGAACACAAATTCCGAATCTGCTTTGAAAACCAATCATCTGTTCTAGGATGATTTATTATAAGGTTTTGAACCCTCTAAGTTTTCAAAATCTCATCAAAGTTTGGGTCTTATAATGTGAACACGTGCGAACTGGAAGGGTGAATGCCTGTACCCTGAGTTTTCTGTCTAAGGCTAGAGTGTTCGTACAAATCCGCAGCATCGGACCAGTCACTCTTACCTGGGAACTCTTGGGGTGAGTATTCACTTATAGGCAAGCATGTCTTCAGTGATACATTAATATGACCCGTTTACTTTGATTAATCACCGTCTCATTTGTTTGCCTTAGGTAACAAACAAATGATCGCAATTTCTATGTGTTGTTGTTCTGTTTTAATTATCCGATAACATTTCACTTGTTTTCTCCTATGTCTTTCATTCCTCTAGAATGTCTCTTCATCGCAACGACACTCAAATGTCCGAGCAAACTGCCAAATTTACCCAGCGAATAGGCGAAGTAATCCTGAAGACTGTGGATTTAGGTATCGCCATGTCTCGTCTCAATAATGAAGCCACCCAAGAAGCATCGAAAGAAGCAGAAGCCGAGCCTTCGAAAAAGTCAAAGAAGCGTAAAGCTCCAAAGGGTCCCGTAGCCGTTACACCAAATCAAGGAAAACCTAGCCAAAACAGCACCACCAGCCAAGAAGTCGTACTTAGGAACTGCTCCTCTGTGCAATTAGTGTAACCTCCACCACTATGCCAGTGTCAAATGTCAGAAATGTTTCAACTGTGGACTCATTGGTCATTTGGCACGAGACTGTCGTGCAGTCACTGTGCTAAACCAAGCTTTTCAGAACCCTGTTCCATTTCAAGCAGATCCAGCACAGGCTCGTTTTCCTCCTGGTATTTGCTACACCTATGGCGAGACGGGTTATGTCAGGGACAGATACCCAAAGATCTTCAATGCAAATCTGACCCACGGATGAGCATTTGGCCGATTAGAAGAAGCTGCTGCTTTGAATAATCTGAATCTTATGTTTATGTTTCTAGTGTTTTCCTTTGAACTCGGAAACAATCGATTTTGTTTATAAATAAATCTTTATATGTAATTCTAATGTACAAATATAGTTGCATGTGTGTATGGCATACCCTTACGATACCTACACCAAAGAACCATATTTGTAGTTCTCTCGTTCATATGATCGCTCATGAATTCCTCGAAAATTCTAAGTGCTCGCTTCATTCTAAGAAACGAAGTGACAATTTGAGTAATCACTTTAATTCCTTGGTTATATAACTAAGGAAACCCTTATATGTCAAAGTTGCTCTTGGTAAACCTCTTGTACTCAATTCTGTTATTTGCAACTGTCAATTTAACTTTGATAATCACTTTTTTCCTATTGACCTCACGCCGATGCAACTTGGGAGTTTCGACATTATCATAGGGATAGATTGGTTAGCTAAACATCATGCTGAGGTGATTTGTTTCGATAAGATAGTTTGCATTCCTCTTTCGTATTGCGATGTTCTGGAAGTTCGTGGCAAGAAACCTTCTGGTGGATTGAAGCTCATGTCGTGTACGAAGGCCCAAAGTTATTTACAAAAAGGATATATTGCTTTTCTGGCACATGTCACCGAGGAGAAAGGCAAGAGCAAGAGTATTCAGGATATTCCAAATGTTCGGGATTATCCAGAGGTATTTCCTGATGAACTGCCTGGTTTGCCTCCCGTTCGTCAAGTTGAGTTTCATATTGACCTTGTACCCAATGCCAACCCAATTGTGAAAGCACCTTATCGTCTTGCACCGTCTGAGATGCAAGAATTATCGAAACAGCTTCAAGAGTTATCTGATAAAGGATTCATCCGATCAAATTATTCACCTTAGGGGAGCTCCTGTCCTCTTTGTGAAGAAGAAAGATGGATCTTTTCGAATGTGTATCAATTATCGTAAGCTTAATAAGCTTACCATCAAGAATCGATATCTCCTACCTCGAATCGATGATCTCTTTGATCAGCTGCAAGGTGCTACCTGTTTTTCCAAGATCGATCTGCGTTCTGGGTATCACCAACTTCGTGTTCTCGAAGGAGATATTCCCAAAACTGCCTTCCGCACAAGACATGGGAATTACGAGTTCACTGTCATGCCTTTTGGTTTGATGAATGCCCCAGCTATCTTCATGGACTTAATGAATAGGGTCTGTAAACCTTATTTAGACAAGTTCATCATTGTGTTCATCGACGATATTCCTATTTATTCAAAGTCTCGAGCCGATCATGAGCAACACCTTCGTTTGACATTGGAACTCCTAAAGAAGGAACAAACTTTTCGCTAAATTCTCCAAGTGTGAATTTTGGCTTAAAGAAGTTCAGTTTTTGGGTCATGTAGTCAACAAGCAGGGTATTCATGTGGATCCATACAAATTGCTGCAATTAAGGATTGGAATACACCAACGACACCTACATAAATTTGTTCTTTTCTTGGTCTCGCTGGTTATTATCGTCATTTTATTTCAAACTTCTCGAAGATTGTGGTGCCACTCACTGCTTTGACTCAGAAGAGTAAGCCTTTGGAGTGGGGATCTAAGCAAGAAAAAGCGTTCTAAACGCTGAAATGGAAGCTATGTGATGCTCCTGTTTTGTCCTTGCCCAATGGAAACGATGCTTTCGTTGTCTTTTATGACGCGTCGAATCTAGGCCTTGGTTGTGTTCTTATGCAATGAGGTAAAGTCATAGCATATGCGTCAAGACAGTTGAAAGTTCACAAAAAGAACTACACAACTCATGATCTTGAGTTAGGTGCTGTGGTATTTGCTCTCAAAATCTGGAGACACTACCTCTATGGAACGAAGTGTGTGGTTTTCACAAGACCACAAAAGTCTCCAGCACATTCTTAATCAGAAGGAGCTGAACATGAGGCAGCGACAATGGGTTGAGCTCTTGAACGATTACGATTTCGAGATTCGCTACCTTCCTGGTAAGGCGAATGTCGTAGCCGATGCGCTTGGTCGAAAGGAGCGAGTCAAGCTTCATTCTGTTCAAACTCTATCTGATATTCAATCTCGTGTCCTTCAAGCACAACGATCTTGTGTAAACGAAGGCTTATTGAAATATGAGCTACCACTTCAACTCGAGCTTAAACTCAAAACGAAAGGTGATGGGTTGCCCTATTTTAGGGATCCTTGTGGATGACTATCGCTCAAATTGGAGTCCTTAATTGAATTCATTGTATGCTTTAATACGTACATTACGATTCAATAAGGACAAAACCGAATTCCTTTTAAGATCTTCCTATCTTCATAGTTAGATTCTTGAAAATGTTTAAAGTGCCAAAAGAAATCCACGGATTAGATTCCTGGTGTGCTTTAAATACCCGTGTCCAAAGATAACAAATTAAAGGTCAAATTAAACAAATATGCGATTATGTGATTATATGTTTATGTGTTCTCCTTTATGTTTTTGTGTGATCCGATTTTCGTTATCGAAATCCTCATAGAATCTTCCATATCTTCATATGAGGGGTTCATAGTAGGATATTCAAAAGGTACTACCTTAAATCCTTAATGGGCTTCTACGTGGTAGTTAAGGCCCTTGGGTTATATAGTATCATTCCATGATTCGAAAGAGACCCCTTGAGTAGTCTAGTTAAAAGATTGATTCAGAATCTGGTTAAGAATGGCATATGATACAACTGAAAGGACCCTATGGTGGTCCAGTCACACTCATCACAGGTTCATTCATTAGGTTTTCCCCTACACATTATCAAATGCACTGTGTGGACTATGCAAGGAATTACGTAATTATGGACGCGTACATAATTATAAAAATTCAGTGCACGGAAACCACTGTAAGATTTATCATGTGCAAGAACCAATAGTGACAACAATAACGAAACGTGAACAATGTAATGTAGGTACGGTGGACGCACCAATGGCGCTTCATATACTTGTATATAAGTGTCCCTCTTACATTGCAAGTATAATGTTATTTAAAGTTACTAGAAGTTCAGAACCCTAACCAGTGTTGTTTTATCTTTTCGACTTCATGTTTCGAGCTCTCACAAGTTCCCTCTAATTAAATTTCGGGGCGAAATTTCCTGAAGTAGGGGAGACTGTGACATCTGTGCCTCCACGGGCATCGAAAAAATACCAGATCAATGAAATGTTGTGTTTAATACTTGGTATTTTCATAAATATGTGTATCATTTGCACATATCAATTCTTGTTCGATTTCGAGCTCTAAATCGCTTTCTGGAAAGTAAACGTAATCAGTTTAATGCGACGAACACTTCGGAATAGTGACATAGGCTTAACATACCTTAAATAACCTTTACATAACTTATAAATAAGTTTTGGATGGTTTGGTATGCCGAAATCAAGTTTATTCGCTTACAAGGACTAATTTCGACAAACTGCGAAAGATGATGATTTGTACTGTAACGAACATTCCGGAACATGAAAATAAGTTAAACATACCCTAAATATCCTTTACATAGCTTAGAAATAGGCTTTGAGGGGTTCGGTGTGCTAAAATAAACTTTTTGGTCATTCAGGGACTAAAAGCGTCAAAAGTGCTTAAGTTTGCATTTTCGCGCACATCTTACATTCGGAATACATCCGGACATCCAAAACTTTATGTAATCATTAAAATATTTTATTTTAGTGATTGGCATGATAAAATTCCATTTGTCGCGTAATTTGGATCGTTTTTGCGTTCGTTACGACTTCCGTCGTAATTAACCGAACAACGCAACCGTACGACCAAACGAACCGACATCCGAGATATTTTTGAGCATGTTTTGAGTTCCCTATACTTTAACTTCATTTTAGAGCCTTGAAATGAGGTTAACGGGGATTAAACGTGTAAAAAATGAGCCGAAATGCAAGATTCTGAAGTTCAGGGACCAAAACTGTCATTCTGCCATAGTTATCTTAGGGAGGGACCAAAATGAAAAATCTAAATTCCAGCTTGTTCCGGCTGTTCCCCTCATTTTCACATGGTTTTAATGAAACTATGGGCTCCCATGGTTTCACAAAACCTTGGGCACATGTGTACGGATGAGATCGAAGCTCGTTTTACGATGAACGATCCTAACTCGGTTCTAGTTTTCCTATAAATAGCTATCCCCTTTCACTTGCAAAACCCACATTGATCTGATTTTGGCTCTCTAAGTTGAAGTTTATGCTTCATACCTGAGAGTAAATCGGATCAAAGCTTGCGGGGACCTTTTGTAAGTATTCTTTCGTTCTTTTATCGCTTTTCGAGTCTGCGTTTGACTTTCTGCATTGCCCAGTTTATGGTCAATGCGAAGTTCATTTGAACTTCATAACGTGAGCGTAATCACGATGGTTATAGTCCCTAGTGACTATACCTACTGATTACCACGTTATCTAGGTGTAGTGACGAGTCGTAGTTTTGTCCAAAATGCGCATTCTTGCGTATTTTGTAACCAAACTACTTATAGGTATCAAAACCGTTTGTTTTGATACCAAATCTATTTTCTAAATTCGTTAAACATACTTTAACATGTTTAACTCGTCACTTTTTAGATTAGTGCTTGTGTAGAGTCGTAAGTCAAGCGGACTAAACAGCCGCTTAGACTTTCGAACACGACCCGTTTGGTAGATCATTAGGATCCGACCAAACATGTTTAGTGACCTTCTGGTTACTTAGGTTTAATTAGTTGTATGGTAGGTAGTTTATATGCCTTAGGTAAATGACCAAAATGCCCTTTTCATGCATAATTGGTAATTAAGCATATGTAACACAAACTTTTGTCACTTAATTGATTATGCAACATATTTAATCATGTTTAGGCATATAATACTTGTCATAGGACTAGTTAGACGTCTCGAACAAGCTTTTGCGCGAACGACACGTTAAAGTAGCTTAAGCTACCTTAATGGGTCACGATTGGTCGAAAGCACTTAGGTTAGGGTTCAATTTAGAATGTAGACTTTGTTAAACCATGTCATATGAGTTCCAATACTCATTTGGTTTACAAAACCTCATCCTATCCGATCTTCCGACTTAGGTCCGGTTTATTTATATAGTTATTAGATTGTCGATTGATTCCGTGCTCCCTTTAGCTTTGCTTGGTTGTTGTTCAAGACCTCTAAGCATTCTCAGGTGAGTACATTGTTCCCCTATTTTACTGTTTTTAATTGTTTTGGGGTGATTCATATGTGCTAAATGTTTTCAAGGTTTTAACGATGGTTTTCAAAACGATTTTCGATATTATAACAATGGTTTCAAAAACGATTAAAATGGTTTATATTAAATTAATAACGATTTCGATATAGTAAACAAACTTGTTGGTTGTATTTACATAACGCATAATATCCATTAGTTTTGGCCGAACCGACCAGTATTAGGTTATGGTACCATAAGATCTGACAAATCCCATTATCAAACTGCACCCATGGTTATGTGTAGGTTAGGTGGGTAACGACTGAATCTGTGATTGTTAATTTACCCTTTGGTGGTTTATTAATGCGAGAAGCGATAGGCGAGTTGCGAAGGTTTTGGATGTTATTAGCGAGACAATCAAAAGTAGTTTTCACGATTTAAAACGAGAATGATTTAAACGACTAAAGCGATTTTTAACGAATTAAACGATTTGGGTAAACGATTGGTTTTTGGTTAGTGTTTAGATAACGGGACAGGTGTAATGTGATGAAAGCATGGTGGATACGCCGCTGGTATTTCCTATATATATATATATGTTTTCATCATATTACATACCGTGGCGTTATTTACTTCACTTGGGTAAACGATTTTGAAACGATGTCACACAAACGACGTTTTCGAAATAATATAAACCATACGAGTTTTATTAACGAGATTTATATACGAGTTTTATGAACGAGATTTATATACGAGTTCTATTAACGAGATTTATTAACGAGTTTTATTAACGAGAATTATTAACGAGTTTTATTAACGAGTTTTATTAACGAGAATTATTAACGAGTTTTATTAATGAATTTTATTAAATAAATGTTTTGGGTTAAGAATCATGGCTACGAGATTTTACAAATTATAACCAACTTGATTTGAGTTGTTTAATTATGTCGCAATACTACACTTTTCAAAACAAGGTTTTTAATTAAGTATTGCAACATGTAAACTAGCCATGAATCCAACATTCTCAAAAACCTATGTACTCGCCAGCATTTCTTTGCTGACTTTGTTTTCACATATGTTTCAGGTGTTGTTGAATGATGTTGATTGCTAGGATGCATGCTCACATAGGACTGGACGAGGACTTAGTTACTTAATAACAATGATAGACTATGTTTAACTTGTTTATTTAGATTTCCAGACGATGTAAATATTTAATGTTTAATAAAACGAAACTTTAAATTTCCGTGTGTTTTGAAACAATGATTCTGTTACAACACTCCCCGACGATTCCGCTGCGATTTGTTGTTTTACGCGGTCGGGGTGTGACACTGTCACCCACCAAAACCCTTTTTATTTTTAACCCTTTATTTTAGTAACAAGCTCGGTGTTTCTTATGACTTCCTAAAATAAAAAAAAAAAAAAAATTTGATGATGAAGCAAAAGAAAAATAAACAAACAAGTTTATCAAAAATAACTTTGTTTGAATAATGGCTTCATCAAAATAAAAACTTCAAAAATAAAAAGTCTTACGAAAACCGACGCTTTTTACGCCTTTCGCCCTTTTACTAACCACTAACCCAACCACCTACCTTTAACCCAAGCCTAACCCTTTACCCCAAAATTCCTCTTGATATTTACAAAGGTGTATAGTTAAAAAGGAGGAGGATTGATTGCTTGGCAAGCTTATGGTAGAAGTAAGTTCCATGCCGCTCTCGAGTGATCCACTAAAATACATCTTCGGCCGAGTGTTGAGTGATCCCCCGTGAGGTATGTGAACTTGTGTATAAGTGAAATTTTAAAAAGGCATGTTATGCCCTAATAAGTAATTTATCTTATGAATTGTTTTAAATAAATCATGACGAATAGGATTGTAAATAAATAAAAATAAAACTTAATAAAGAATATTGGAAATCCCGACACTCTACGACAAGCCCAAAAACCTTCTCTTCTACTCGTTCCATTTGGGAGTGTAAAGCCACATTATAAAGAGTTTTGCTTGAGGACAAGAAAAGATTCAAGTGTGGGGGTATTTGATGTGCACAAAATGCAACATATAAATTACATCAATTGTGGCATAAAACTAACCCTTTTTTAGTACTAATGTTGGAAAAAGTGTGTTTTTGTCTTCCTTTTGTATTTTCAGGATTAAATGAGCTCAAATGAATAAAAGAAGCAAAAAGGCAGCTAAATCTAACATAAATACAAGAAAAGGAACAAACGTGGCATGCCCAGCCTCCCCGACAGCATCTTCCCAAGCAAAACAAGAGAACAGAAGGCTGAACACGCCCCGTGCTCAGCGAGCACGGGGGCGTGCCCAAGTGTCAGCAGAAAAGACAAAGTTGTAGAAGCTTCTATAAGCCACCACAGGGTCGTGCTCAGCGGACACGGGGGTGTGGTCAACTCTAAGATTTGCAGAATCAGAGGAAATCTTGATAGTACCGATACGCTTCTGCACACGGGGTCGTGCCCAGCGGACACGGGGGCGTGGTCAACTAATGCAGACAAACTGCAATTAATGAAGACAGAGAAGAAGGTGGACACGGGGCCGTGCCCGAGCCTCTGTTCGGGCTATAAATAGGGGTGCTTGGCTCATTTGCAAACCATCCCTTGGCACACCACCTCTCTCACACTTCACCCACCACCCACCACCATCACAACACCATCATCCACCACCATCATCCATTGTCCATCATAGAGTGTGTGAGTCGTCTCGGGATCCAAGATTGATCGTAAGAGCTCTTGACAATCAAAGGCCATGTTTGCCTAAGTCTCTTACATCACTTGGTGAAGACAAGTGTCTAGTGTAATACTTTTTATTTTTAATCGTTTCGCACTTTTTACTTGATTATGTATTAATGACTTTAATAACTAGTTTCTTATGTTGAAGGTGATTCTTCCTTATCGTTTGTCCGTGGTGTCTTGGCATTATTTTACTGTCTATATAAAATAAAAGATTTTCACCATTCATATCTCCACGGTCTATATGGAGATATGTTGGCTACCTGGTCGGGGGTTATGGGAACGGTTTGGTAAGAGTCTTGCCTTGTTCAGTGTATAGATCCTGCATGGACCTGGGTCAAATTTAGTAGGACCTCCTTCAATACCCACCGGTATTGGATGGCGGGGGTCCAAACTCTTTGATCCCCTCATATGTAAGCTACTATTAATACTTTAACCCGGCTATTTAGGACTGTATCCCGGCTGACTCAGACTACTTAGCCGAGTGTAACGTCACCTCCAAAAGAGGGGCCTACCATAATATGCATTAATAACTTAATTAATTATCTTTCAATAATCCGACTCTTTTGGATTGTATCCTTGCTGACTCAAACTACTGGGTTGAGGGTAACGTCACCTTCAAAAGAGGGGCCTACTACAATAACTAAGATAATCTCTTAAAAAGTACAAAAGTGCAGAAATAATCAAAGGTTACACTAAACACGAGTCGGAGCCAAGTGATTCATCTTGTCTATCTGTTTTTATTTTTATTTTTCAGCATTTTAGTTAGTTTTATTTTTTCTCATTTAAAAACCTTTTTCTAACTTTTCATTTGATTAGACGTTGGGGATAAACCGGTACTAAAAGCTCTTGTGTCCTTGGGCGACCTCGGTATCTTGCCAACACTATACTACGCTCACGATGGGCGCACTTGCCCATCTGTGTGTTTGGTGTTAGTAAAATATCGTGTTTTATAAATTTAAAACTTGGCTAACGTGTAAAAAGGGGTTAAAGTATACATTAAAATATAATAACACTCACGCACACATCATGTACCGCTCTCGACTGGTGGGATCTTAGAAGTTCGTGGGGAGAAACCCGTTAGTAGTCTTAAACTCATGACTTGTACCCAAGCCCAAAAATACCTATGAAAGAACTATGTGGCATTCTTGGCACATGTTGTAGAGGAGAAAGGAAAGGGTAAGTCTATTCAAGATATCCCTGTTGTTCGGGATTATCCTGAGGTATTTCCTGAAGAATTATCTGGTTTACCCCCAGCACGCCAAGTTGAGTTTCGTATTATCTAGTACCTGATGCAAATCCTGTTGCTAAATCACCTTATCGTCTTGCACCGTCTGAGAAGCAAGAGTTATCTAAACAACTTCAGGAACTTTCTGACAAAGGATTCATCCGCCCAAGCTTCTCACCTTGGGGAGCTCCTATTCTATTCGTGAAAAAGAAAGATGGATCTTTCAGGATGTGTATCGATTATCGTGAGCTCAGTAAGCTCACCATCAAGAATCGATATCCCCTACCTCGCATTGATGATCTCTTTGATCAGCTACAGGGTGCTACCTGCTTTTCAAAGATTGATCTACATTCTGGGTATCATCAACTTCATGTACTCGAAGAAGATATCCCCAAGACAACATTTCGCACAAGATATGGTCATTATGAGTTCACTGTTATGCCCTTTGCTCTAACGAATGCTCCTACTATTTTCATGGACTTGATGAATAGGGTTTGTAAGTCTTATTTGGACAAGTTCATCATTGTTTTCATTGATGAAATCTTGATCTTTTCTAAGACATGCGCTGATCATGAACAACATCTTCATCTTACAATGGAACTCCTAAAGAAAGAACAACTTTTCGCCAAATTCTCCAAGTGTGAATTATGGCTTAAGGAAGTTCAATTTTTGGGGCACATCGTTAACGAACAAGGTATACACATAGATCCCGCCAAAATCAGTGCGATTAAAGATTGGGATACACCTACTACTCCTACCGAGGTTCGTTCATTTCTTGGTCTCGTGGGTTATTACCGCCGTTTTATTGAAAACTTCTCAAAGATTACGGTTCCTCTCACTGCTTTAACTCAAAAGAATAAATCTTTTGAGGGGGGATCTAAACAGGAAGAAGCCTTTCAGACCTTGAAACAAAAACTCTGCGATGCACCTATCTTATCTTTACCTGAGGGCAACGACGATTTTGTCGTATATTGTGATGCATCGAAGCTAGGCCTTGGCTGTGTTCTCATGAAAAGAAACAAAGTCATAGCCTACGCATCAAGACAATTAAAGGCACACAAGAAAAACTACATGACTCATGATTTTGAGTTAGGTGCAGTAGTTTTTGCTCTCAAAATCTTGAGACACTACCTATATAGTACAAAATGTGTAGTGTTCACTGACCACAAAAGTCTCCAGCATATCATCAATCAGAAAGAACTAAACATGAGGCAACGATGATGGGTTGAGCTTCTAAACCACTACGATTACGAAATTTGACCATCCTGGTAAGGCGAATGTCGTGGCTGACGCATTAAGTCGTAAGGAACGCGTCAAGTTTCACTGTGTTCAAGTTTGATCAGAAATTCAAACCCGCATTTCTCAGGCTCAACATACTTGTGTTTCACAAGACTTGATGGGTAAGGAATTACCATACCATATTAAGCCTGATCTTGAACGGAAAGACAATGGATTATATTATTTCATGGACCGTTTGTGGGTCCCAAGTCAAGCTAATCTTCGCACCTTGTTAATGGATGAAGCTCATAAGTCTCATTATTCGATTCATCCTACTGCAGATAAAATGTATAAGGATCTTCGAACCTAGTACTGGTGGTCGGGTATGACAAAAGACATTTTCTTATATGTATCCAAATGCCTTATTTGTCTCAAGGTTAAGGCAAAACATCAACATCCCTCTGGATTATTGGAGCAACCAGAGATACCGGTTTGGAAATGGGAAAACATTGCTATGGATCTCATTACCAAGCTGCCACACACTAAAAGAGGTAATGACGCCATTTGGGTAGTTGTTGATCGTCTTACAAAGTCGGCACATTTCTTGCCGATCCGTGAGGATCTATCTGCTGAGAAACTTTCTAAAATCTATGTGGATGAGATTGTATCCTGACATGGTGTTCCTTTGAACATTATATCTGACAGAGATGCTCGATTCTCGTCTCATTTTTGGAGAACCATGCAATCTGCCATGGGAACCCAACTTAATTTTAGCACAGCTTATCATCCACAAACGGATGGTCAATCTGAAAGAACAATCCAGACACTGGAGGATATGCTTAGAGCTTGTGTGATCGATTTTGGTGGTAGTTGGGATTCGCATCTACCGTTGATCAAATTCTCCTACAACAATAGTTATCACTCCAGCATCAACATGGCTCCTTTCGAGGCTTTATACGGTCGAAAATGTCGTTCACCGGTCTGCTGGAATGAGATAGGTGAAGCACAGCTTACTGGACTTGAACTCATTCTAGAGACTACAGATAAGGTTAAGAAAATTCGCGATAACCTACAGACAGCTAGAAGCCGTCAAAAGAGTTACGCGGATCGACGACGCAAGCCCTTAGAATTTCAAGTCGGTGATCACGTCCTACTCAAGGTATCCCCTTGGAAAGGAGTGATTAGATTTGGAATGATAGGAAAACTTGCACCTAGATATTTGGGCCATTCAAGATCGTTGAAAGAATCGGAAAAGTGGCCTACAGACTAGAGCTACCTCCTGAACTTGGAAATGTTCACCCAACCTTCCACGTGTCCAATCTCAAAAAGTGTTTAGCTAATAAGAACCTCCACATACCACTTGATGAAATTCATGTAGATGACACGATGCAATTCGTTGAGAAACCTGTGGAAATATTGGACCGTGAAGTCAAAAAGCTAAAACGCAAGCGCATACCAATTGTTAAAGTTTGGTGGGAATCTAAACGTGGCCCAGAATTTACTTGGGAACATGAAGATCAAATGAAGGCAAAATATCCACATCTATTCTCACAAGTTTCCTCTAAATAAATTTCGGGACGAAATTTCCTAAAGTATGGGAGACTGTGACATCTGTGCTTATGTAATCATTGTACAACTCTGAACAATTCAAATATTAATAAAACAGTGTATTTTTATCCCAATATTTGTTTATTTATGTTTGAAATTTTGCACGTTTTGATTTTTGTTCGATTTTAAACTCTAAATCGCTTTCTAGAAAGTTATACGCAAACTGATGCATAAACGTAATCAATTTAACGTGACAAACACTTTGGGATAGTGACATAAGCTTAATATACCTTCAATAACCTTTACATAACTTAGAAATAAGTTTTGATGGGTTTGTTATGGCAAAAACAAGCTTATTTGATCACAGGGACTATTTGCGTCAAACTGCAAAACTCTGCCGTTTCGTATAGCAACGTACACTCTGGGACAAGATCATAAGCTAAACATACCCTAAATACCCTTAACATAGCTTATAAATAAGCTTTGAGGGGTTCAGTATGCGAAAATACGCTTATTTGATCACACGGACTAAACGCGTTAAAAACTGCGTAAGTTTGCACTTACGTGCATATCTTACGTTCTGACCACATCCGGACATCCAAAATTTTTTTGTAATCTCTAAAATATTTTATTTTAGTGATAGGAATGCAAAAATACCATTCGTCGCTTAATTTGGATCGTTTTCGCGTCCGTTCAAGTTTCGTCGTAATTAACCTAATAACGCTCACCGTACGACCAAATGAACCGACATCCGTCATATTTCCAAGCATGTTTCAGGTCCCCTATACTTTGACGTCCTTGTAGAGCCTTGAAATTGGCTTAACGGAGGTTAAACGTGTCGAAACCAAGTTATAGTGTGTGTAGGGACTAAACTTGACAATTCAGAAACATCAGACCAGGCCTCGCGTCGCGCGACCCCTAGGGATGGTGCTGTCACGACACGCGACACCTCTGTGTCGACAGAAACATGATAACTAGCTTCCAGCTGGTTTCTTTGTTGCTTCTTTGATGGTTTTTGTTGTTTGGTGACCAAGTTAACACTTCTCCAAGGCATTTAACCACAACCACACATTTGTAGGGTCAAGATCATTCCTTGGAGGTTACATAATCCACTTGTCATGATCTTACAACTTTCCAACAACTATAAATAGCAAGCCAAAAACCTTCATTCACTTGCTCATTCCTCATTTCTCTTCTCTCTTACTCAAAGTGGAGTTGCTATCATCTTTGGATGCCTCCCAACTGAGATTCTAGTTCATCTTTCCAGCCTTAGAACATCTTGTAAGTGTTCTTTCATGGCTAGTTATTATTTTCAGCAATTTAAAGTTGAAAGTCAAACAGTTTGACTATCGTTTGACTTTCGGTTTAGACCATGTATTGGTCAAATCAAAGTTCAATTGAACTTTGCAGCGTGATTGTAATCACATTGGTTATAATCCCCAGCAATTATACCTACTGATTACCACTTTGACAAGTCGTAGTGATGAGTCAAAGTTTTGGTCAAAATGCGCATTTATGTGCATTTTACGACGGAACTATTTTCGGGTATCAAAACACTTTGTTTTGATGCCAAATCAGTTTTCTAACTTAGTTAAACATGTTTTAACATGTTTAACTCGTCACTACTAGTTTAGTGCTTGTATAGGGTCATAAGTCAAGCAGTCTCGAAAACTGCTTAGAATTTCGTACCCGACCCGTTTGGTCGATCATTAGGATCTGACCAAACATATTTTGTGACCATAGTTATATAGGGAATAACAACCTACTGAGGTTATACCTTATGGTCACCTTGTTTGGTTAGTTATTCGTTAAGTCGTTTATATGCCCATTAAAAATGACCAAAATACCCTTTTCGAGCATAAATTCATTTTTAACATATGTAATCAAACTTTTGACATGTAAAATGATTTAATAACATTTTTAAACATGTTTGGGCATGTAAGACTTAACATATGACATAAGTAACCATCCGACCTTATATTTACGCAAACGACGCGTTAAAGTAGCTTAAACTACCTTAACGGGTGGAAACGGGTCAAAAGCACTTAGGATAACTTTCTAATAAGAATGTTAGGTCTATTAAATCATGCCATATGAGTTCTAATACTCATTTGATTTATAGAACTTCATACTATCCTATCCTCCGGTTTAGGATCTGATTATTAACATAGTTACCTATATTAGGTGCCGTTTGATTCCGTGATCCTTCAAGATTTAATTGGTCTTTATTTCAAGATTATTAACCAACCCCAAGTGAGTACATAGTCCCCTCTTTTACAGATTTCAAATATTTTGGGGTGATTGACATGTGCCTACATTGTTACTTTCATGCTTTCATTGCTTTTCATGACATAAACATGCTATGTTCATCTAGTACATATATAGTACATGATTTCGATTATGCTTTTCTATGTATGTTGACTGAGAATGCTAGCACATTGATTTACATCACATTTCTGCTGCATATGTTTACTCAGCAAATGGGCACATTGATTTCATGAACATTTCTACTTCGTATGTTTACTTTTGTTAGGATCTGAGTTTCTTTTGATTGTGTTCGTTTGTTTAGAATGAAGATGAAATAGAGTTAAATGCAGTGGAATTAAATGTAACAAACTTTCAATACACAATCAATGAGAGAATATGGTTTAGCAAACATGTTTATCTTGAAATTGAATGATTGTATTTGTTACAAAAATCAACCACAATGCATGCATGCACATAATCTCCCCCTCAGCCTGAGCTCACTATGATTGTTCGTACAGAATGACTTGGCGATGAAGAGAGCTAATAGAATAGTACAGGGTGCTGTTCTATTTATAGTACAGAACAACCACTGAGGATCTTTTGGCTGACGTTACCATGAAAGTGACATCTAACCTCCTAACAACCTCTAACCACTGACTATTACAACCACTGATAACTAAACAACTGATTACAAGTATAATACAAAGAATACAATAAACTACTGCTTCTTCATTCCACTATTATAACTCTAGCAGTGCTTTGTGTCTTCAGCAGTACTTGAACCATATCAGTAGATTTAGCATCAGTGTTTTATCTTCCATAGTCTTTAGGGATCAGCAGTTGTTGTGAAGAGCAGTACTTATAGGTCATCAGATGTTAGGGCTACTTTCAAGGGGAAATATCTGATGCAAACAACTGCTTATGATGAATCCATTGATCTGATCCAGTTTTCGCTTTATCAACTGTTCCTTTGTAGGGTTCAATCCCAATAATCTCCACCTGGAACAGATGATGCCAAAACACTTCATTATTATGGATTTTTATTGTCTCATCAAAAGTTCCCTAATTTGACCTTTGAATTGTAATTCAAAGTTCATGGAATCTTCATCATTCTCATCTCTGCACAGTGTAAGCTCAAGGAGATCTTGTAAATCTTCTACACCCAGGCCAAGTGCTTCTTCCCTTGATATATGCTTCACTTCACCATTGGATTTGAGCAGAGTCAATACGTGGGTCTTTTGAGCAGACTTCCACTTTAGTATTTTTGAATCCAGTGGGTTTCTTGGGAGAGACTTTATTGTTGTAACACCTGTGCCTCCACGGCCATCAAACAAATACCAAACCAATGAAATATTATATTTCATACTTGGGATTTGTAAAAATATGTGTATCATTTGCACATATCAATTCTTGTTCAATTTCAAACTCTAAATCGCTTTCTGGAAGGTTATACGCGCACGGATGCGTAAATATAACCAGTTTAATGCAACAAACACTCCGGAATAGTGACATAGGCTTAACATACCTTAAATAACCTTTACATAACTTAGAAATAAGTTTTGAAGGCTTTGGTATGGCAAAATCAAGTTAAATCGCTTACAGGGACTAAACTTGACAAACTGTGAAAGTATGCCAATTCGAACCGTAACAGACATTCCGGAGCATGACCATAAGTTAAACATACCATAAATACCCTTCACATAGCTTAGAAATAGGCTTTGAGGTGTTCGGTATGCTAAAATAAACTTTTGTGTCATTCAGGGACTAAAAGTGTCAAAAAGTGCACAAGTTTGCATTTTCGCGCATAACTTACGTTCTGAATACATCTGGACATCCAAAAATTAATGTAAGCATGACTACATTATATTTTAGTGTTCTCCATAAGAAAAATCCATTCGTCACGTCATTTGGATCGTTTTTCGCGCTTATGCGCATTCCGTCGTAATTAGCCGAACAACGCAACCGTACGGCTAAACGAACCGACATCCGAGATATTTTTGAGAACATTTTAAGTTCCCTTTACTTTAACTTCATTTTAGAGCTTTTAAATGGGGTTAACGGGCCTTAAACGCGTCGGAAAAGGCCTTATTACACTACAGGGACCAAATCTGCCATTTTTGAAACTTTCTGTGTAGAAACTTTGAATCTGGTCCAAATTCAATTTTGCACATGTTTTAACAATACTATGGGCTGGTTTTGATGGCACATGGTATTACAATACCATGTGTGCTAAGTGTATGGCCAAGATCGCATCACGTTTTCCTAGAAACGATCCTAACGGTTCGGGTATTCCTATAAATACCCATTCACCCCCATTGCTAAAATCACTAGAATCTTGATCTTAGGAACTCTAAGTTGAAACCATTGTTTCATACCTGAGATTCTTGGATCGAGATTAGCATTCGGGGACCCTTCGTAAGTATTCTTTCGTTCTTTTATTGCTTTTCGAGTCTTTCGAGTCTGAAAGTCAAACTTTGTTTGACTTTCTTCGTTGACCAGTTATGGTCAATGCGAAGTTCGTTTGAACTTCGCAATGTGAGTGTAATCACGTTGGTTATAGTCCCTTGGGACTATGCCTACTGATTACCACGTTGTCTAGGGTCGTAGTGTAAGCGATCTAATAAATAGCTTATACCTTCGAACCCGACCCAGTTTGGTCGATCATTAGGATCCGACCAAATACATTAGGTGACCATAGTAGGTAGGGAATAACCTTCCGAGGTTATACCCTATGGTCGCTTCGTTTAAGTAGTTGTATGATAGGTAGTTTATATGCCTTAGGTAAATTACCAGAATACCCTTTTCATGTATAATTGGTAATTAAGCATATGTAACCTAAAATTTTGTCACATAACTGATTATGTAACATGTTTAGGCATATAACACTTGTCATAGGACTAGTTAGACGGTCCGAACGCGCTTTGCGCGCATGACGCGTTAAAGTAGCGTATGTTACCTAAATGGGTCGCGATGAGTCGAAAGCACTTAGGTTAGTCTCAATGTAGTATGTAGGCCTTGTTAAACCATATCATATGAGTTCCAATACTCATTTGGTTTACCAAGCCTCATCCTATCCGATCTCCCGATTAAAGTCCGGTTTATTTATAGATTTGCCGACTGATTCCGTGCTCCCTCTAGCTTTGTTTGGTTGTTGTTCAAGACCTCTAAGCATTCTCAGGCGAGTACATTATTCCCCTATTTTACTGCTTTCAATTGTTTTGGGGTGACTCATATGTGCTAAATGTTTTCGATGTTATAACGATGGTTTCAAAAACGATTAAGACGATTTATACAAAACTAATAACGATTTCATAAAGTGAACAAACTTGTTGGTTGTAGTTACATAACAAATGACATTCATTAGCAATGATCAAGCCGACCAGTATTAGGTTATGGTACCATAGGATCTGACAAATCCCGTTAGTTACTACACCCGTAGTTATGTGTGGGTGTTGTGGGTAGCGACTGAATCTGTAATTGTTAATTTACTCTTTGGTAAGGGTTTATTAATGCGAGATGTTAATCTATCCTTTGGTAAGGGTTTATTAATGCGAGATGTTAATCTATCCTTTGGTAAGGGTTTATTAATGCGAA